>DWKC01000097.1:0-16375 GCA_018249195.1 Racta chiria
AGAAATATATGTCCATTGAAGAGAAGAGTAAATTTGGATGTGCTTTTATAGAGAGTCTCGTTTGGTGAAAAAAGACAAGCACAAAAAGATTGAAGATGGCCTCAGAGGATTTGCTGTTGATAAGTAAACAGCAACGGAAACGCATCCGTTATCAATGCAACGAGTTTATAGACTCGTTTTGAGAAAGTAAGAAATTACTTTAAAAAAAGGTGGTACCGCGATAATTCGCCCTTTGTCAGCAATTGCTGATAAAGGGTTTTTTATTTTAATAAAAATCAGAAAAAAAATGATTTCCTTCCGACCATTGCAAATACGTATCTGTATGTGCAATTAATTTTATATTTTATTGTTCGTTATTTGATTGTGATGACGAATGTACCTAAAAGTAGTAATAAGACCTAAAGAATGTAAGGCACAGTTTGGCTGTTTTATTTGAGAACTGTAGGAGGGTTCTTTACACTAAAAAAATATAAAAGTGACGCCCACCTCCACGCTCCTATTAATTATAACTATCTTCCTATTTCCTAATAATTACTACGACAAGTCCCTAAGTGGTGTTGTCGTCAACACGTCTAACAGAGCAGTTATTTTCAATGAAGTGAACCCCATGCTCTCGCCATCCGGCACATTTCGAGAACTCACTCGCATTTAATAATACTCGGATGCATAGGAATTACGAATTGCGGAGTATGACAGATTTTCAAAATAACTTATTTTGATTATTTGGTAAGGAAAATGTAGTATTTATTACTGTTGACTAATTATTAACAACCAATAAGCTGCGACACTGGGGTCACCATGTCAAGGATAAAGTCCATAGTCCACCACTCTGGCTTTTCCCTTTGGTGGATTGGAGTGCTTCACAGACCTTTGCGAACTTTATGGATCAGCAGGTTTCCTCACGATGTTTTCCCCACCGAAGCAAGTGGTAATTACATTTTTCTATACACACATAGCTTTCAAAATTAGAGATGCGCGCTGGAGTGCCATTGAAACTCTCCCGTCAGGGAGACCAGTTGGTCTGAAAGTTTCAAACCACATGACCATCAATACATTTATCGATAGTATTTTACCCGAATCCACCTTTTGACTGGCCTCACTGGCCGGTTGCTCTACTGGTTAGTAAACTTGACTGCTAAGCCGGTGAGCGTGGGTTAATTTCTACCCATTACGAACTTTTCTGTGTTTGTTGTGTGTCTTTGTGTAAAAATATCTATATAATTATATATTTAAACTATTTATGTTTGTTTATTCGTTGTCTGATCACCATGGTACAATCTAACGCTTAGTTTGGGATCAGACGGCCGTGTAGTTGTCTTAAGATATTTACGTATATATTATTCGTCATTATATTAGAAATACATATTCACCCGGCCACCCTGTCCCTCGAGTCAACCAATTTATTATAAAATAGATACCTACTAATTTGTTTGTTATCTGAACGCGGCCGGGGTGTCACGTACTTATCAAATGGAGTATCTACGATCACTGTACATTAAAGGTCACTCGTGCCCTACTGGATCTCGTAGTTTGTCCATGATGAATCGTGCTGTTGAAACTTTGTGAAGGTTATCACAAATCAAACCATTCACAACGATTTAAAAAAAAAATCTCTTCAAAACACCCCAAAACAGAACTCTAGTCAAGGCATGACGTTTAGCGTAATATAGGGCGTGTATTTGCAGTATTCTGCGGCGGCGATGGGCGCGACCGGAGCCCGGGTGCCGACGGCGGCGTCCCCGGCCAACACCGCTTCGTCCTCCTCGTCCAACTCGGCGGGAGGAACGCGCTCCACCAGCCTCAGCACGGCCCCCCCTCCCCCGGCCTCCTCGGCTTCCACCACCGGAGCCGGTGGGGAACAGCTTAGCCGCACCAACCTCTACATCCGCGGGCTCAGTCAGAACACCACTGATAAGGATCTCGTCCAGATGTGCCAAATGTAAGTAGTTTTTTTACATACATACTTTACTCATATACAAAATATGAAACAAATTCCGGTTCCGGACTATAGGGGAGGTTAAGCTGGACGATTGCCCAGGACGGCGAAAAAGAGGGGCGGCAAAACTTAATCGAGTTTTTGGAATATATGATGCCCCTCGTAACATCATTATTTTTGACGTTCTCATCGCTACAATGATTTCCGTTTAACTTTACCAACTTTACTTTATTCTCTATTAATCTAGATGCATGTAAACAGCATTAATAATGCTGCCTGATGTCTAAAAGTCGTGATCAAAGCTTTAAGTTGTAACCATTGCGACATTTGCTAGCGACCACCCTCTTGCTCGAGTCAAACGCCAAACAGCTAGTCGTGTTCTGGCTGGAGGGTTGAGGCTTGAGGCTCTAGGGCCAGTTGTTCCTTGTTGGCCGGCAACACTCCAGTCACTTGATGTTGCTCATGTGCGCGGCCGACCGTGCCCGCATACCATCTGGACGGTCTGGCTGGTGGGCCACTGACTGATTCGAAAGCTCAATGAAGCAGAAATTTTCCTATCCACGTGAGAGGAACGTCACAAAGATCTAACTCTCTACTTACCTACTTATTTTTGTGGATCGAACCCGTTACTAATTGAGCGTCATCTACAGGATACAGGATCACAACAGTCCAGCAACACGCTTACTTATAAATACGAAATTCCACATGCGTATTTTAGCTTTGTATGTACGTTTAATTCAAATAATATTTGTTATGTTTCAGGTACGGCAACATTATTTCAACTAAAGCAATACTGGATAAAAATACGAATAAATGTAAAGGTAAACATTATTATAGACCTTAGTTAGTAAATTCCTCTAGGCAATACCATTAACCTCAGACAACAATCTTTGAGTAGAGTTCCACTTCTGATTACTAAATAATCTGTGCATAGAAGTTCACGTATGTATATAAGTAATGTTTGGTATACGTATATCGATATGAAATATATTTTGCATTAGAACTGTTCGTAATGAATAATATTAATATTTTCTAGAATACCATATACCTTCATTAAACTAAGCCATCTATGGTGAGAAATTTTCCAATATTTGCACGAACATTAGTTTCGTTTTGATTCATATATTTATTCCATCTTCATTCTTGTGACACATTTTAATAGTTGTTTAGATTCATGTTGACACGCACCGGAGCACGGAACAATTGTTTATTATTTATTACAACCGAGACGCACAGTTTCATCGCAATACGAACTTCTTTTATAATCAATATCACATTTTTATCATAATACTTGAATGTCATTTGTCTGGCCATTAGCTATTAATGTATTATAGTTTTTACCTTTGAAATTCTTAGATGTTTTGTTATCGAGCATGGTTGTTATTTAAGCGGGAAAGGCGGGCATTGTTGCAAGGATCCAGTTCAACCATTCACTCACTTTGTATTCGCAGGTTACGGTTTTGTAGATTTTGAAACGATCGCGTCCGCCGAGGCAGCTGTTAAGGGATTACAAGCCAAAGGTGTTCAGGCCCAGATGGCTAAAGTGGGTATCTGGTTCCTGCGTAGACTGAATCGTGTACGTTGTGCATGCAAGTAATACTATTATGACTAACCGCCTGCTCCCGACCTGCTCTCATCCATCCATCCTGACGAACTGATTAACAACACTCATACTCATCTACTAAATTCTGTGAAACATTTCCAATTCTACGACTGTGCTCTTACTGGATTCACTGGAGTCATTATAGCTTTTTAAAATGCTATGAATGCGTACGAATACCTATTAAAAGGGAAACATGTAGTGAAGCCTACAATTCCCGTTTTATATTATCTTCTAAATTAAGGGAATTAAAAAGTTGAGCGGTAAAATCAGATTGTATTTGGAAGAATTCAGTGTTACTTGTTTCACGGGGCTAATTGGGTTAAATGGATTAAATCGTACCTCATCTGAGATTACCTGTCCTGGTCCTTCCCTGGAATTTCCGCCTACCTTATAGCTTTAGTATACACCTATTCTATGGAACAGATGCTATTATATTTAACGAATAAATCGAACATAAAACTATAAACGCAAAGATCTTTTTCCATCGTGAATGTTTTGTTAGATTTGATCTAATCCTATGTCTGTAGCATCAGTACTCTGTACCTACCCCTGTTCTGTGAAGAATAAATTAGTATTACTGTTTCCAAGTCACTTACTGACTTTAGTTGTTTGATCCCGTCTAGATATTATAGATGACTAGGTCCAACGTTTAGATCGTCGACATAAACGGGCGATCTGAAGGATTATTTAGTAAGTTTAAAGATGTACTTGATTTGTCAGTAATTTGGGAAGTATATCGAGAATCGCCAGCGTATTGTGCAAGCGACACTAGCGCGTTGTAAGTATCAATCCCTACCAGCGGTACGCAACCTGCGCAATATAACGCTTACTTAAATTACTTGAGACATGTTTCATCCTGTTAATTCTGTACTATTATCGTTTGCTTCAGCGTTATAACAATGTATTTCGCTATTGGGCTCTGGGTATTTCTATGCTTTCAATATTAAATTAGTGTGTATGCGACTTTTAACTAGCTTCATAAAATGTATGCTGATGTATACGCCCACGTCGTGGATAACACCTACATTACTATAATATTATATTATAGCATATTACATTCAAACTGCTGAGTTACGTCAGAGCTGGCTTCAATGTCTAGATAATACTATATGCGGGCTTCAAGCTAATATCAGTACACTCTCAAATAACCTTCAGTCATTTGAGACACCCTGACATACCTTATCAATACAGATACCGTCTGTTACACAATCTTCTAGATTTTATACATTTAACGATATAATATCTCACAAGCTTGTTTTACTATATTAATTGTTGTTAACATGCAGTAAACACCAAAAATTATAGATTAAAATGTTCTCTTTTGACTTTTCATATTTAAATATAAGTAAAGTTAAAGTTAAAGTTAAAGATTGTTTCAATAGAATCAGTATTCGATACGAGAACTGTCAACGAGCTGACAGAGCGTCTGTTTCACCTCATATGTCGGTGGGTTACAGCAACAGGAGCAAGATCCTACCAACCTCTACATGGCCAATTTGCCGCCACATTTTAAGGAGAATGATGTGGATCAACTACTGGCCAAATTCGGCCAGGTTGTCTCCACGAGGATCTTGAGAGACACCCACGGACACAGCAAGGGTGTCGGGTTCGCAAGGATGGAGTCCAGGGAGAAGTGCGAGCAGATCATCCAAGTAAGACATGTTTTGACACCACAAACATCGCCAATAACTCGAGAACAAACATTCTTCTGTCATATGTTTGCCGGTGCCGGTGTACGATCTAGACTTCAGAGCCGTTCAAATTTTATGTTGTAATTTATTACACTAAAAAATGCTTTGAAGGATCTTCATACAAGTAACAGAAGTCAAAAATATTATTTTTGAAGTTTTTGTTTGTATGTCTGTTGTTCGCGTTTTACACAATAACCAAATAATAAAATATTGGATTTTGACGAAACTCTCTTGTTATATAGATATTAGTAGTCGGAAACCTATAAGGCTAATTTATATCGCGGGAAACGGCTGTGATCCTGCGAGATGACATGTTAAATTAAATATTTTTATGAAATTGGGCACATTTGTAGATTAAACATAATAATGGCGTATGTAGCGCTTTAGATCTGTATTTATACGATTCCAAGAATCCGAATAATTTTTAAACAAATAATTGTGCAGAATTTAGTTTTTTAAATGTTTTCACTATTTCGCAAATATTTATGTGTTTACAGAACACATAAATTGCGTCTTGGTTATAACGATAGAATGTATCTCAGTGAGTGAATTTATATAATTATTTTTGAAATGAATACGTATCTCAAACCTTTAAACCTTTACATAGAGGTTACTCTTAGGATACGTTTTATCCCGGAACCAGTTTTATTCCCGCGGGATCACAGGTAAAAGTTGAACATTTATGGGGGAGAACAACGTCAGCTAAAGTATATTATTACTCGTATCATAACAAATAGTTACAAACGTCTCTACCCCTTGTATTATGTATGATTGGCTCGATGAAGTCGTTGGCTAGATATAAATGATAGAAAGAGTAAAATGTATGACTAAGATGCACCGACGGAGATATTGTTATTCGAGCTGCGGCTGCAGTTTACTTTAAACTGTTGTATTTCTAAATTACTGATTCAGCATAAACATTGTTTTTCACAACTGCCGCCAATTGCAAGATGCTGGGTCTTTTCCAACTCTTCCACATTTCATATAAAGTGCTTTTGTGAGGTCTGAGCTTTCAGTCGATATATTTTGAAAGACCATTACTTGAACGTTATTCAGTAGCACGTTGTAAATTGCGAAAATAATTTTCAGATATTTGTATTGTATAAATTTTGAAAATAGTTTTAAAGTATTTGTGTTTTTTATATTATGAGAATAACTAGAGTCCGCGCGCGGCTCCGCCCTCGTGGTGTTATTTCAGACAGACAGTTTATGGTCTATCTCCGTGACAAATTTCATTAAGACCCTTTCAGCAGTTTTTACGAGAAGGAGTAATTAACATCCATCCATCCATGTTCACAAACTTTCAAATTTATAACATTAGTAGCATTAGATTATGTTCGAGTATTATATAATGATGTATTACGAAAATATTTTTCAGATGTTTAACGGAAATCCAATACCGGGCGCGAAAGAGCCGCTGCTGGTAAAGTTCGCCGACGGCGGCAACAAGAAGAAGTCACTGTACAACAAGCAGGACAGCAACGGGCGAGCGTGGCGAGACAATAATGATTCGATCACGCAGGTAATAATGGTAATGAGATGTCATATTACTAATACCCGGCGCTACTATTCCGCTGCTTCGTTTGAGCTACTGTCCACGCAGCAGGGTAGTAGGTAGATGTTGTATTCCCCTACATTTTAGTCACTAATCCCCTTATTCTAAAGGAGGCATCGAAATCTCATCTACTATACTAAACGTTTCCCACCACCATTATGCGTTTAGGTAGTCTAGTCTAAAAATGCACATACCTCAACCAAGCTTGAATATGTTTGTGTGAAACAATGAAAAAATACGATATGTTGCAATGCTCGCAGTCGTCACTTATAAAAGCACTAGCATCCAGAATTGTAAATATTTGTCATTGATTTAAAATAAGTTATATAACGGTGTATAGTACGTAAGTGATCCATTATATAAATAAATAAATACTTATTGCAACCCTTTACTTGTGTGGTGTGAAAGAGACAATCGGTTTTAGTGGTGTGTGTATCACCATTTTTCCACCCTTTGTTCATGTGCGGGTAGAAACTTTAAGGTGCATTTTTAGACTGGATTGACTCCTTACCTTGATTACCTTCACATAATTACTTATCTCCTCTTATTGTATTACTTTTATTGTATGCAGTGTTTCATTTCACCGAGATTTAAAATAATTATGAACTTCTCATGGTTAAAGCTGATGGTTGTCTTCTTTCTTTTAAATTCAAAGGAAAAGTCCAGAAAAATAATTAAATACATCAAATCACATATAACATTATTAAAAAAATTAAATAATACATAATTATACGCTGTAGTAATAAATTGTATAAGAATAACAACAATAATAGTGTATTCACATTAATTGTCCTTTTTGTGTATTTGCTTGCATATTTTCCTCTTTGTTAATGCTTATAACTTAATGTGCAATTGACGCCTCGAGCTCCAGTCACGCAGTCGGTTGTATGACAGTCGGAAGATTTCAGCATGTTAACGTTGTGATGACGTAACATTAGCAAAGAAGGCGATGTTTACGAACTAAACGATAACATAGAAACGAGATAATAACAGTTCGATGTGCTTTGAAGCGCTAATAGCCCGGCGGCTTGAGTCTCTCCTGAGTAAGCAACGAATTTAAGTAACGGCGAGACAGTCGGTAGACAGATGTGTCGCCGCTAGTGGCAAACATTCTTAAACGCTTCCGTGCTTTGATGGGAACGTAAAACGTAGTAAGTGGCAATCGTTAGGTCAAGTCGGAGGCTAACCTTAGCTAGACGTTGCTTGTCGTCTGTGGGAGTGTAATCAAGCATTAATATTTTGTCATTTAAAAAATGCACGTTGCTTATTGGGTGATCAAGTTATCTAAACCAAACCTCTGTATACTCCTTGGCTGCGGTTATGTAAGCATTAGTGAGACGTGCGCTGACGGTAGACATGTTATTTCCAGGCGATGAGCGTGAGCGGCATGTACGCGGGGGGAGTGGGCGCAGCAGGCGCGGGCGGGGAGTGCGGCGGCGTGTACCGCGGGGGGGTGTACGGCGTGGCGGCCTACCACCCGCAGCTGCACCACCACCACGCGCCGGCCTGGCTCGCGCCCTACGCCGCCCTCATCCCTCCCGCACACCCCCACGCCCCTCACCCCGCGCATCCCGCACACATACCGATTGACTCTGTACCCAGCCAATATGTAAGTGCTGACGTAAGTTCCAATCGACATTTTTTTTACTATTTTTAGGTTAAGCATTCGACCATTTTGTTTTTTTTTATAATTTTTTTACCTACATTCATACATTCGATAACGATAGCGTTTGACTAAGACCCCACCTGGGGCGATATAGTCTTAGAGGTAAAGCGCAGTAACTAAGTAGAAGCATATTCACTCTTGATAAGTTTTACATTGTAATCAAACGTATTTTGTCGTTTTTTACACGTAATTAGTTTCTATCCATTACACTAAAATAATACCTTATTCATTCGTTCATTCATTCACGCTCCTATTCCCTCATATTTTTCACCGCGCTGCCAGGTAGAGCAGTGGAGTCAACATTTTCATTTAAATTTATAAATCATTCAATAACATAATTTTTCTGTTTCATATCTAGTTTCAAGGATTATGAATATAAAATGTATTTTTAGATTTTGACTATTTTCTTTGCTATAAAACTGTTTCCTATACCTTAAAGTAGGGATCATTATTATATAGATATTAAAAGCAGAGTTAGGTACACGTATTAGAAACAATGAAGGTAAAAATAAATCAGATATACAAGAAATTGATTGGACCCATACATAAAATATTACTAATCGGCAAACAACACGAAAGGTGGGAGAGTTCTTCAAATTGTACTGTTACCATAATCCGAAATAAGATGGAGGCCTTAAATAAAATAACAAGAAAGAGGAAGTTCAGTCAAAAGAAACAAAACAAACGACTGAAATGTTTTCTCTGATTTCCAGGTAAACTGGGACAGCTTAAGGCCGGATAATGAGTTATACGTGAGTGTTACTTCTAGCAGTCTTGACACGAACCGAGCACGGTCGCCCGTATCCAAACGCTTACAAAACTTACTTGCTGGTCTCTCGCTTTAACTAAACACTAAAAAATGGAACTTATTATCTACTTACCCACTATACTACAAAAAATAAGCGCGCTTGAATGTAAACAGTAATGTTACGCCTTACGCCTTGCCTTACGATGTTTTATACCATAATCCCAAATTAATATTATTATTATGGGTTCTGGCATCTATGTATTCAAACATTACAAGTTGAACAAGGAAATACTGAAAAAAAGGTTCAAAATTTTGATAATTGATTTAATTACAAAGAAAAATCTGTTAACATTTTCTTAAAGTTTATAAGCACAGGCGGATTTTTTAAAAATAAATATAAATGCGCTTGAGTTTGGCCTACAGGCTTATTTGTTAAAATTGTGGTTACACTATTTGTTTGCGCGATTCCGGACAGAACACGTGATTCTTGTTCTACTCGTATTTGATTCATGTATTTAAAACACAATTTTGAAAAAAACCAAAAGCTCTAATAACCTCAAAACGTGCAACGGCTGTTAATACATATTTCCTTAGACAAAGATGTCAAAGCCCACAATTTATCTGAACTACAACACTCCACGTGTCTTATAACCAGCAACAAATTGCATAAACTCTCGTATATTCCAGTACTTCGCGTCGCACCCGTACCAGTACTTCACGGGGCCAACTCCCCCCATCATCCAGATGCCGATGGAGAGCGAGCACGCGTCCACTGCGGCGTCACCAGACGAGGCCTACCCCTACCCCACCAAGTAGACCGCCCCGCGGCCGATCCATGCTGTTCACGAGCCAAATATCAAAGCAACTGTGACTTTTATCATGTTAATTTGTTTTAGTTTTAATTTGCGACCGTTATAGACTTCATCGAAAGCTCTGCTCTGCCGAGCGGATGCCTTCCGCACCTTCCCGTTTGTGACCCCATTCTGTGATTAACGTTCCTTCTTGCTACTTTCGGATCGTGTATAACTATTTTAAAACTGTAACGGTACTCACGCGTGTTGTAATTAATTTCGATGTCGGTATAAATGACAAGAATCGTAAGTGTCCGTTACAGTTTAAAATGATTTAGTTCCCACGATGACGAAATTGGTTTTGTCTTACAAATGAAGTGAAATGAAGCTAGTTGAGTAGTAGAAGGGGCTGTAGGTGGGAGGGTGTGGAGGATGTTTTAAGCCTAATTTTTGTGTATCGCTTCGAGTATTTATTTGTGGATGAGCTTATCTTCGATCCTCTCGCTTTACGCTGGACGTTCGATTCGCTGTGATGTTTTGATGAGGTCTTTTGACGGTTCGGGGACGATTTGACGTATAGATTATAGCTGCAATTTTAAATGTGTTTTTACATTATAATTTTATTATTGTTTTATGAAAAGTAAAATATAAGATTTTAGGCGCAGGTTTTGAACATGTTGACAAGATTATTTAAGATAGTTAGGTATTTATTTTAGCATAGTTTAATTTTGATTGAATTTTAAAATTAGTTGTTTCCGTAAATGGAAGTAACGTTTTTTATTTTGATCAGTGTCATATAATATAAGAAATGTTTTTTTGCGTAATTACCATGGATTACCGAACAAGTGTGCAATCTGGATTATAAATTTCTTTTAGGAGTATTTATTTAGGAGTATTTGACTTATGATTTCCACGACAAAGTTTTCCTGAACACGATTGAGAATAGAATGCTAAAGCAATATCTGAAGCCGTTGGTATAGAACGATAATTAGAAATGGTCATATCATGTGGGAGTTAGGTGTAACTAACAAAATGTAAAGATTAGAAATGACGTGTTAAATGAAGTTGGAAACGGATAGAAACTCATGCGGTAATAATATTGAGAAGATTTAAAATCTTCAATGAAATTAGGTATTTCTAAAATACAATAAAAAGAGATACTCTTTGGTCTTGTTATAGTTAGACAACAGATCTTTACGAATTCGAAAGCGGTCACGGTATAAGAAAAAAAGACTTCCAAGACTGAAGAAACGTCTTTTAGCCGATAGTTACTGTAAGGATGCGCTAAATTTATCCTGTATGAATACTTATTTTCCTATACTGTGGCCCAAACTAATACTACTACAGATAAATTTCGGTGTAGATATTTTTGACCACCTTGTGGGATCGTGAAACTCGTGAATAAGGTATTATATTTATATGTTCAAAATGCGTTTGGCATGGTGCTTTAGTCGTTTTATTTGGAAAATGGTACTATACCGATATACTATACAGTATTATCTACCTACTTCATTTGAATGGTGCAGTCTTCCATAGAGCGAGTGCCTGAAGCGTATCATTTTAGTCTTCAGTCTAATTGTTATTAGAACGTGCAGGAGACTTATGATATACGTTCTTTGATTGTTGATTCTAATAACAATTGTTATAGTGACAATCTTTATGCCGCGGAGATCTTACTCTCACGATATATCGGGGGATAGAAAAGTTTTCAAACATGATCCGGCTCGAAGGACCAGCACATGCCTGGCGTCAATATATTTGGCTATATTTGGCTTTTTCCCTCCAGCACATCCATCTCAATGACTCTTCGTTGTCACTAGACCGTAGTAGTAGTAACGTGAGCAACATTAAAACGGCATAAAGTTTGGAACTACCCATTATCAACCATGAGTTATAGCGGCGGGTGCTCGCGAAACGTTTCAACGTTGTTGTACACGTAGTTAGTAGACAACATATTTTTCATATATCATATTCATTGTTCGAAGCGATTTACAGCTAATCCTAACAAGCAATCATTCTCCGACGCGTGCGAATAGTTTTGATAGCGATTTGTTTTACGCGATACATATTATATTATACACTAAGAATAATGGAAACGTCGTTGCCAAACCCGAGTACAGACTGAATTTATGTATACCGTACATTTTCAAATAGTTATTTCTTGATCCAACTTTTGATTCATGAACATTGTAACCCGTAGTAGTCCGTTGAATGTTTCAATAGTAGCAGCACAAGAACTTAACAGTCCACCGTCTGATGTCGGATAAATCGACAGCGTCTAGACGTGGCACTCATGCGTCACCTAAATCATACAGCACAGTGAGTAGGTGTGTGTGTGTGTGTGTGTAATGAGGCCTTTGTCCTCAGCGTGCCGAAGGGTTGTTAAAGATCCGGAAACACGTGTTCTCCCGCGCGCGCGCACTTCGCCCTGTCTAGACGTTTCCGTCGGTCGACTGTATAGAGTTCGCTAGACTGTGGCGGCAGAGGCCGGCTGCGTGCTGACACTCTCAGCCTCGTATCGCAGTGCTGATGATACAGCAACATTTAGCAATAAGCAGTTGTATGTAAAGTCTATTTATACATTTTACGAGTCTATACAAATTTTTGTACGTCGGAACTCATGTTAATACGTGAATGAGGTGATCCTTTTTTGAGAATCATGTACTGAATCAACTGTAGTTGTTATTTTTTAGGCGGTCGGTACATTCCACTAGAGAACATGAAACAAAAATTCCACAATTGATTTCCACATTGTAACGAACGGATTCGGAATCCCGGTGCGGGCGCCTTTTGGTGCGGGGAGCACGTTCTGTACCACCACGTAGGTTTTGGGTACACTTTATGACTTTATATAAAATTTGATATTTTTATATTGAATATATATAAATTATACATGGATATGTATACATGTATATACATTGTTGATGGGTACGAGTAAAGCCAACTATATCGCATCTGTTTAATTCTATTTTGGCACGTCGAGAGTTTCATCAGAACCAAAGTATACAAATCATTAAAGTCGAGTAAGAAGTAGGAAAATATTTATACAACTCAGGGACTGAACACTAGATAAATGTTTGATATATAACTATTTTAACTGACGTATAAGACAGCCTCTTTGTTCAAAACCTGTGAACCGACTTTAAACGATACAGGTACCGACATTGATTAATACAGGTTTTGAATAAATATTAGTAGACTTTGAAAGAATAAGTAGCTCTGTACTGCGACTCTCGTGCGCGCTGCCCCTCGAGGGCGGCTCCACTGATGTTTGTAAATGATGTTTGCTTTCGGTCCGTAGTAGAGTAACTGAGCTCGCGGCTGTCATTTGTTTACGAGTTGTAACTTAATGACATTACTAGCCGACTGCCTGACACGATAACTTGTGGCTTCGGCTTTTGGGGACTCGCGTTGAAGGCTTTATAAGGAATTGAATACTCTTCGGGAAGCATTTGGACCAAGAAAACAATTAGGTATCATCGAACACAGTAACAACTGCAACATGATACAACACAATAAATGTAAGAACAACAACTGTTCCTGGCTGAATGCTCTTTATCAAATCAACACGTAAGTGAATCTATATTGAGTCTATCTTAGGGAGACTACTCACGGTGCGCGATCTCGACCCGGACGATTCTGATCTGTGATACAATGGCTGAGGTCCAAACCATTGGCAACCCATTAATGATCCTCTTTCTTCGTACTGAGGAGGCCTACAGCATAGTCCACCACGCTGCTCCAGGGCGGATTGGTGGAATCCTATGAAATCACTCTATTAGTCGCCACTGTGAGTCACATATCTCTTAGAATTTGACCACCCCTTACAAAATGTCGCATTGTTTGTCTGCGTGTCATTTCAAGTCGCATGCTTGTAACTCGTGCGGGAATCCATATAATTAATTACGCACAGTTGCAAACACAGTTACCTAATATAGTGAATTGCCAATTTTATTGTTCACGCAGAGTTATTGGTTTAAATGCTCATCAAGAGTAACGTACGAGTCGTCTACAGCCACAATACTCCGTAGATCGGTGTTATACCTGCTCGTATAATTTCTGATCAAGCCAAATTAATTGTACTGATAAAAACCGCCTTACTTCTTGTGAAATTTAATAACCGCGAAGTGCAATGAACCGCCTCGCGTGTGGTACCTAGTTAGTAGTTGATCGTTTAGTGTTCGGTGTACTCAGTGGATTCCTGTGACAGCAGTCTTCCGATAGATATTTCCGCTAACTTTGCATTTAAATTGATGTCAAAATGTTTAAAGCATTATTTAATTGTATAATGTGGCCCTAGTCCCTAACTTCCAGTCGTGCGGCGACTCCGAGTGATGTTACCCATCCTATTCCGTGTCCATCGAATAACACTTAAGTACGTTTATTTCATTCCATAGTGCAGATCGATGTTCCGATAAATGATATAATGCAGTGGTCAGATAACTCGCACCAATGTATTTTAAGTAAGTGGTACACAGGCACGGCTACGCGGCGTGTGTGTCGTGGACGGAACACCGTCAAAAGCGAAAGTATTACAGCATGAAATTATTTTTGTAATGCTTCCTTCAATAAAAGCAATAAATTGGTTTGATGGTAGTGCCTTCCGCTTCGTTTTAAGCAATGATCCGATGTGAATTCATAAGCAGTTGCATGTGCTTTAGACGATATATTTACACGTGCGGAGATCTTACCGTATTCGTAAACGTTAGTAGTAATGTAAACACTATGTTTAAATATTTTGTATGACAACTTGAACGAATTGTGGCTGTCTATCGTTGCATTGTTCACACATGGGGTAAAGATTGAATTGGAGAATTAAATAGTAGATGTTCCTAGTTAAACTCGCTTCGATATTCTCAGCATGTGTGATAAATATACATTACTATGAGATTACGGATCGACGTTCGTCGGGAGAAGTCGGGTGAAGTCGGGTGAAGTCGGGTGAAGTCGGCGGGACCCGAACGAGAGCACAAAAGCATAGGAACAACCGATTCCTAAATACCAAAACTACGATACAACTTAGAATCATGTCGAACAGATAAATGAAGTGTTAAGTAAATGTTTTTAAAATAAGTAATTTAATATTAAGAGATCGCTCGATTGAAACGACGATAGGGACGTGAGCTGCGGAGGGACGTCGCTGGCTAGCTGTAGACCCTAGGCTTAACTATAGATAGGTTACAATAGGAAGAAAATGTTTCGAAGCTAAGTTAGGAGGTTAGAATAACGTACGAGCGGTGCCGGGCGCGCGCGCGAGCCGTAGGGTAGTTTCCTGCGTTACTTTACTACTATAATTTGGACTGAGGCGAGCGGCGCGCGCCCGCCGCCGGGCTATAGCTAAGGATCTAACAATTAGTGACATTCTCGATAAGTTTCCGTTCGACAAGTTTTGCTTTCACCTCTTTTGTTATGTAGTTGACTAAGTGTAAAGAAAGTAAAATCCTCGGGAGGAGTCGATACGAATGTATTTGTCCAATGTGTATTAATTTAGTGTGGTGTTCTACCCAGCAGACTAGTCTAGACGGTAGCATACTTTAGATACAATTTAGTTAGGTACACTAGAAATACGGAATGCAAAAATAAAATTTCATAAAATGTAAAAAAAAAGATGAAATTGTTGGTAAGAAAGAATATTTTTAAGGGACATGTTCTTCGTTGTGTAGGTTCGTGTGAGGTTTGGCATAACTATGATAATAGTTTAAAAGCATTTCTCGCAGAGAAAAGACATAGAGGAAAGTTATGTATCTATTTTGTTACAAAGTGTTTGCAAGTTTCTATATTGTGCTATGAGCATTTTATGTGACCCGCATTATTTATAGTTATGCTGAATGGAAACTAAATTAATATATAGATAAAAACAAAGGTACTAAGAAGCATGTTTTATTGTGACGAGTCATGTTCCTTTGCATTGAACATATTTTGTAAGAGCAAATGATTGAAATAAAACAAGCAAAACCAATATAGTACTTTATTTTATGTTGTTCCCCGTCCGATACTGACTTCAGGCCGCAGCCACCGCCGCGCGCAGTCACCGCCGCGCGCAGTCACCGCGACCCCGACGTCAAGACACATTTACAGCTTTCACTTTAAACTCATAGCCAGCGACTCGATCACATGCACACAGATACAAGAACTGGCCGTATCTTAGTATAACATGTTCATCAGATCAAGTAATAAATCAGTGGGATATCAACACACTTGCTCATAAAGTTGGTTAAAGTCTATAAAGGTTTATTTAGTATATAAAATATGATTGAGAATTTAGTTGCGCCTCAAATGTGCACTAAACCTAAGCCACATCTCAAAAACGTATAGTAAGAGGGTTACAGTAATATTACATAGTAATACTAGTAACATTAATAAAATAAACGACACATATACTGAT
>DWKC01000098.1:0-16328 GCA_018249195.1 Racta chiria
ACTTTTCTAAATTAAAATAAAGTAATTCAGTTCGACTTTGGTTTTTTTTGACTCCTCCGGCTGTCGTTCACGTAATTCGTGTCATAACCTAACATAACATAATATAACATAACATAAGTCGCTGACTTTTTAACGTTTTTCTAAGCTAGTTGGCTCTAGATTTGGCCGTGTCAAATTGCTCAGTGTTATATTTTCTGAACTCCAATATTCACTTATATTTGACAAACACGTCCAAGGTTGAAGATGGACAAGTGAACTTGATCGAAGTTTCGGTCTATTTACTTTACTAAAACATCAAAGTAAAACATGTAGCTTCTTAGTGAAATAACCAATAACGGGCCCTTATTGGTCAGAGCCAAGACACATTGTTGTCAACCAAGAAAGAAGAATCAGCTCTCAAGCCCCTAACGGGAATACTAGTCGTTCGGCAGATCACCCTATCAAGAGGATTACAGAAAGACACAATGTTTTGCATAATTTTTCAGTTGGATTGGAAGTCATTTCCCAACCAACGAAAACGTAGCTAAAGACCATTCAAAAAGTTATCGCAGTATTCGCGCGCGCGGGGATTAAAAGGCGTAATTGTTTCAAGAGGCGACATGGGGCTGATTTAGTGCGGCCAATCTGCATAATACAGTCCGCGCACCGCTAGCGCCCCGCCAGCGCTGCGCCCGCGACACCCGACACGATTGCATTATGACAACTACGTGGTTGAAAATAGGCTGTACGATTACTGCACAAACAGTACGATAATTGTATCGAATTAATCTATATAGCGATTTTGTTATTTTAGAAGAACTTTGGTGAATCCAAGCAGCTTATACGAAACCGTGTGAGTACTGAAATTGACCTGATCGCCGTTAAAGGATCAGGGGATAGTAGCCCCATCCGCTGTTCAAAGACCTCTCTTTGAAGACCAGATACTCGGATATTTTTGATGCAAATATTTTTAGGGCTTTGTGCAACCATTTTTAAAGTTACATAGCTAGCTAGGAAGCAGAGTTACTTCGTAGTGTTCAGGCGTCATTGTTTTTTATTCGTTCGCTTAATTAAGTGTCCATTTATTGGTATTTGTGGCACCTACATATAATAATAATAATATTTTGAGAATTGATTTAATTTTTTAGCGACTTTTAATGAATTCTTGTAATTTTAATTGTTGGACTAGCAACAGTATAGTTTTCGCTTAAAATCGAAAGAAAAAAAGAAAGAATGTAGCAGCTACAAACAAGGGTATATAACGTGACTTATTTGCAATGTATCTATTATAGATAATCGGGCGACGCCAACCAATTATTGTCGACTTCAACCGATCCAGCGTTACAGTCGGCTAATGCTGAAACACTGGGTTAATTCCGTCGTAACGGTCGCCGTTATTATTAACGACTGCAGCCGTTATCGTGATTCACGTCACGTTCAGCCGTTACGCGGAGCTGTTCGGTTTTAATTATTTCGTCAACGATTTACATAACATTGGATTCTTCTGCTTTTATACTCAAGACAGGGTTTTTTAACGTTTATAAGTATTAACTAATATATCGAAACTTACAAGTGATCTTAACTTGGTGTTATTAGTTACTGCGTGTCACAAAAGGTCATAAAGAAAAAAATATCTGAAGATCAAAGTAAGTCCATTGCTTCCTTCTTAGCAGCTATTGGTAATGATCCTGATGTAGCTAATGTCCATGGGCGGTGATCACTTAACATCAAATGACCCGACTGCTCCTTTGCTTGATAAGGGCATAAAAACAGCATCAAACACCAAAAACCACTGCAGATGGTCATAATTTGTGCACAATAGCGTGTCAACACAAGAGGTGACTGTTGCATGCCATACATATACAATACATGCCTATCCAGATTATAAACAAATAAACAAACTTCATTGCTGCAATAATGTTCCACCATCAATAACTTTTTATATATTTTATAGCAGAGCAACGTCTGCTGGGTTAGCTGGTTTGTAATACAATTACGTACGTCACATGTTTTTTGAATCTGAGATTTGGTGCTTCATTGAGAAGAAAATGAACTTATAAACACAAAAACAGCTAAAGTATATCTGTGAATGAATTATCACGTATAAAGCTATAATTTCTAGAGACAACAAGATAACCAAATATAATGTTTGGATACAATAAAGATAAAACAAATAGTTCTCCTGAGTATTAATCGCATCGTTGGGACTTTTAATACAAGTTTAAAATTTAATTCCGTAACTCTCACCGCACCGCCGGGACACTTCAGACACTCGCCGGCCGCAACACTAACTTCAAATACATTTTATAAAACTTGTAATGCGAGGTAAAGTTAATCGCCTATATTCATCAAATCATAGATATATACTCAGAGATATGTGATCCTGCAGCGACGCTAGCGTACGATTCCCGGTCGAGCCAGTTATTTATGAGTTATATAAATGTTTATACTAGGGTCATTGGTGTTATTTGTGATGTGTTGTTCATGCCATCCGCGATTCAAGACTTACTAGTGAGAGGTTATAGGTTTATTTATTTAATAATTTGGTTTACAAGAGCAACATTATATTCTTTGTTGTACACAATTATTACAAACTTACAGATTTTTCAAATTAGGTAACTATGAAGTAAACAATCTTTACTAATATAAAAAAAATATCTTAAACAATGTCAGAACATTTTCTCAAATTTCAACTAAACACAATTCCGATCCAGTTGTGATAGAATATAAAAATCAGATCTTCGATCATAATAATATTGTAAACTCGTCGAATTCGATCAGAATTCCATTTGTCGTCCAAACACTCGATCGGGAATTTGTAAACGGCGAAATTATTTATGGCGGAGAAGTGTTTCCGATCACTGTCGCCAGAGGGCGCGCGGTGCGGGAGCTGGCTTGATGGAACTCATACTTTTACACCAGTGTGCAACGTTAAAGGAAAATGATAAGAAATATAATTGTATTATAATAACACCACCGTAATTGTACCTATATCTCAAGTCATAGTACCTTTTGTACCTTTGTACCTTCGTTACAATTTGTACCTTTTCTTGCGTACTGTTATGGTAGCGCTTAACTACGATGCCACCAATAATAAGTGGCGATAACCTTAGATGGTAATACACGACATTATTGTAACACCTTTAATATGTAGGAATTACGGAATAGAATAAAAGTATTTGTGGAGTAAAAAATATCTAATTTGTGTATTACTTTTGGAGAAGTTAGTGTTAGTTGCTGGAGTTAATTTTAACTCCTTGCTAAGCATTTTTATTTACAAATATTTTTGTTTTTTTTAAAAAAGGAAAACAAAACCTGTTAAAAAACTGTAATAAAATAAGTAAATTATACCCCAAGCCCCATAACTCGTATTGATTGATTTCATAGAAAAATAAACCTTTTTGTACATACCTAAAGGATACATAAGTAACGTTTTAACCTAATTAAATCTTGTTGCCAACAACTAAATTTAAGCCTCAAAACAAATGTTTTAATTCGGTTATATCGAAATGAAAATTTACACAAATTTGATTGAAATAGAATTCCATAAAATTTCCGCGCACAAAAGTTTTTCCATCGCGTTCAAAGTCTGACCTTAATTACTTCGGAAATAAGAAGATAACACTGGAATGTCTTCCAATTTAATTACTCGATTGAAACTTTTAATCGTTGTGTGCCCAGAGGCGTTGATATAAAAGGCTTACGAAGAGACAGAAGAGGGCAAAAGGGCGGAAGGTGGTTTCCTTTGTGGAGATTCTAATATAATTTACCGCGTTATCTGTTCAACGTTCTTGAAATGTCTCAGAGATATAAATAAAAATATTAAAATACCAAAGACTTTTTCCTTACAATCCCTACTTTAAACAAAAAACACAAAATTCAAAAATAATATGAAATAGATTGCAATTTTATAAAATTTAACTTGAATTGTTTTTTATACTTATTTAAATTAGATACCTACACTAAAAGACAAAATACATGAAATGATAAAAATAAAATTGTAAGAATACTGAAGTGATGGCCTCTCCTAGATCCACCTGTCTCTACCCTGTGCTAAACGGAGCCAGTCTTGCCCAGAGTTAAATTGAAATTATTTAACCGAATAGACAACTATAAGGGCAGACCTGAGTCTAGTAAAGGGCCAAGTCTAGGAAAATAATGGGATTAAGCCAATTAAACAAGAAATAGTCAAGTCTAAATTAGACTCGTCTACGTCTTTGTGATACGTACAAAACTTACATTTGTACAAAGAAAATGGTAGCACGAATTGTCGTAATTTGTTGTTTACTATGTTAACATTCACGCAAGTTAACGTAAGTAATCCACACGGCGGTAAGTGGTAACTGTTGGTCAACTGCCATCATTATTTTACGATGCAGTAAACGTCTTTATCATAACGTCATGTCATAGACTACAACTAATTGTTACTTAGTTTCCCACCAAAACAAAATTTAAAACGCGGAAGTAGAAGAGGCGGGGAGCGTCAAAATAACATTACGTGATTAGTCGATTTGAAATAACACTCCATGATTGGTCAATTCAAAAAACACTCCGTGATTCAAAATTTCGCACGGGTATAAATCACATGTATTGGTCAACTGGTGTAACGTTTTTCCAGAAACAGTTTACCCAAGATGTGGGGTCTAGCAGCATATATACTCGATGATTATATGGAAGTAGCCAGCTTCTAGGTAATACTCCTTTCACTTTTTGTTATTTTATAAGCAGGCAAACTGGCAGATGGGTCACTTGTTGGTAAGTGCTTGCCACCAGCCATGGATATAGCAATCTCATGCTATGGTGTCACGCCAGGACGCCAGAAAGGAAGTAATAGACCCGCGCGGTATTTAAAACGCGCAAGGAGGTCAAAGATAGAAGGGAAGCAGTACATCGCTGAACCAACGTAATCAATAATGACACTGAGCCCAGACACACCAACATAATACCGGTTCGATCTCTTGTAGTACCGCAGTAGGACGAGTCCTGTAAAGCAGTTGAAACATTAATCGGATAACTCGCGCCGGGGACAGACGAGGTGTTTATAATTTAAATTAGATGACAAACTTGGTCGTTATTGACTTAATCGTCGCTAACAATTTATCTCGCCCTTCACGAGAAACAATCCTATAAGAAAATTTAGGTTTGCTCAAAAAACCAATTAAATATTTTCTAATCTACGGAATTAATCAAAAATTGTTGTTGTCGTTAAATGAGGGCGTTCGTACAAACGCTGCTTCAATAATCAGACGTAATTTAATGAGAATACAACTTTATATTGACTCGTACAATAAGAAATAAACGTTACGTGATTTGTACGTAATAATAATATCAACAATTCCTCAGTTATTCCTCATGAATATTACTCGAAGTTCATTGAAAGAATGTTCCGTATTGAATGTTATTTGGATGTTTTGTTTGAGAAATTATATCATACTAGCTCTGCATTACCCCGCGGGTACGCTCGCATGGAACTATTTTTATTTACGGGACGAAATTTTAAAATCCCTAGTACAGATGTTTTATTTATTTGTTATCAAGATCATAAATACAAAGCTTCAAGGTTGATTTTCGTCGCCGATGAACTTTCATAAAAATTTGCAACGTCTATTTCTGCTTCAATTTTAATCTAAACCGAATTAGTAGCATAGGCGTGAAAGTGTAACAGATGGACATCCAGAATTTCTTTCGTTTTTATAATATTTATAAGTATAATGTCCCGATTTTGTACCAGTATATAGGCAACAAATTAAAATTCATATATAGGGAGAATATTGAAAACAGTGTAAGGGACTTGCGATTTTATGTTCCTAATGGTCCGCCATGCTTCGCATAATTGGTTTTATCGCGCAACCCATTTTTTATAAACATGCAAATATATGATATTAATTAAGTACGTAGGAACAAAATGTTTGTCAAATAATAATTACAAATACTTAAGAGTTAATAATGGGACTTATCTTATGACTTTTTCATAAAAACAAATTAAGTCCTACATTAATTAATCTTAATTCGAAGCTGGTAGTGCGGTAGACGCATACTTTTTAGTAAAAGCTTTTAAAATGTATACCACATACTGTAAGCCCTACTGCCACTATTACAAATATCCCTCTACCTACCCATCCTATAGCAACATTATCAGTATCTAATATTTGTTCAACACTAGCAAGTTTCAAAATGGGTAGGTTGTTAATTTCATTGCGCGTCGATAGGTTCCATAAGAAACAACCCAAATGCAGATTAACCTTGATTGAGTTAGGGTCTAGTTTAATTCGACCCGAGATAATATTGTTTTCGTCGACAATGTTTAGACAACTCTACAGTTAATTGGTTTAGAGATTGGACGCCTCCGCTGGTAACTACTCGTGACTCGGGGCCTAAGTTTGTCTATAACATCGTCTTAGAGGAAATTGGAAGTGTATGCCAACTTCGTTGTTAATCTTCGCATTAAGTTTTATGGATACCGTGGAAACCTGAAGCTAATGCAAGTTAAACTTTTCTATACCGCATTTATAACGAACTGAAGTAAAGAGCAAAAATAATAACATATTATATACTCAAGCATGATACAGAAAGACGTGAAGAAAAAAAGCAGTAATAGCCTAGTGGTTTGAGTTTTGGTCCCTGAAACGGAAGGTCCCGGGTTCAAATTCTTCTGCGCGCACTTACTAATTTTCAAATTTATGTGCGTATCAGAAGTTAATTATCACGTACTATGGTGAAGGAAAACATTGTGATGAAACCTGTGCTCCCGAGAGTTCTCATAATGTCCTCAAAGGTGTGTGAAGTCTACCAATTCGTACTTGGCCAGCGTGAGACCCGAGCCCAGTGCTGGAACAGTTAAGGGTTTCAAAGAAGAAGCATGATACTATGATGTATGCTTAGTTATTGACAGCTAGTAACTTAGGTGGTAGTGGCTATGCCTGCGAATCACGGGAGCCCGGGTTCGTACCTTGGTGAAATTTAATCTTCAAGTACTACAACTTCAACAACTAGTGTTTCCACGTAATTCTCTTGGAGCAATAACTCCAGCGCTTGAACGAGTGCGGTCGTAATGACGAGCGAGACCCCCGGAAGTAGTTAGCTTTTAACTCTCTCATTAAGCTCAGCTTAATTTAGTTTGGTTCACGCGAGCAATGTGTTTGATCATCAGATACTTGAATATCTATCACTACACATGATTATATATTTATTTATCAAAATCAAACAATCAAAATCATTTATTTCGTCTTAGGAACTAAGAGCTCACTTAATGAAAGTCAAGAAGTTAACAATACCAAGGCCCTACCTATATTAATAACCAAAATAATTACAGTAAATTACAAAAAAAAGTTTTTTATGATAGAGTCTAAGCTCTAATAGACAGTGCCTAAGTGTCATCGGCTTTATAATACGATATAGGCTTAAGACTATGTACGCTAGAGTAAGCCGGAAAAAAAAGGCGGCGGATAAAAAACTCCCGGTACTCTTTTAAAAAACAAAAATTAATCTATTACAAAATGTTTACTGGCCTAGTCGGAACTGGGAGCAGAGCGGATCATTTCCATGCGTCCTTGTCATTGAAATACTCAATTATACTATACTAGACTCTGTAAGTACATTATAATTAATTTAATTATTAATTTGGCTGTGATACTTTAGTGGACAATACATTAATATGATATTGATAAACTTGTCTAACTGCCTAAACGATTGGACCGGTTTTGATAGGAGAAGTTTATTTCGCCGTTTCTTCTCTGTATTATGGCACCTTTCCGAAACGGTGATAGATTCTAGATTCTAAATGTATGACGTTAATAAATGTATTGATAATACCTACTTGAAATAAACGTTTTTTTTTGTTTTTTTTTTTATAAATATCTTGTCTTGAGTCCGTGGTATAATGAAACTGCAATGACAGCTGAAGAACTCTTGCCGGGGTCGCTTGTAGTTTATTTTTTATCTTAACTACTTTGACATGGCAACTCTAATAATGTACCATGATACAAGGTTAAGTAAGCTAAAATTACTTTATTAGCTGATCTTGAACACTTTTAAAAAAGATATTGTTAAAAAATTTATTATGTACCATTAATTTCCGCGTGTACTAACTTTTAAAGTATTCCAAAATGCGACCGCTCTCTATCAAATAGTTGAAAAAACTTCTAAATGTAACTAATTCCTAGAAATCACACTATGTACATACATATCTCTTCCTGCTATGAAATATAATAAATTATTAACAGTTGTTTAGAAAAGTGATTAAATGTGTACCTTATAAAGTTATTAGTGTTCGATATGCAGGCGTTTTGTATTCTTTGTGAAGTTACATGAAAAAAAAAACATTATTTTATAAGGTTATATCGAGTGACACAATTATTTATGCAATAAATAGTACAGGTCGAAAATATTTTCGTTATCTAACAACATTGAAACACAAATTATATTTGTATATATAATATATATAACAACTAAATATTAAATTATAAGTTATCTGTTTTTTACAGTAATACTTTGGCGCCAAAAAATACAAAATGGCTGCATGTTCTTTGCACTGTTGTATTTTCTTTTAAATGTGTTACTATCACCTTCGCTTATACATCAGCTGTTTTTATAAATAACAGATAACTAATTGATCTCAGAAACATAATAATTATATTTGTCGATTTAAGACTTATTATAAATTATTTTTTTACTAAAAGTACACAGCTTTAGTAAAAAGAATATTTTTGTTTTAATTATACGATTGCAAAGATATTTTTTATTGTTCAGATCGAATCATTTTTCTGATACGATAAGTTATCTGTTATTTAAAAGAAATAGGCTGAATGATACCAAATGTCTATGGCAGCTACTGTCGGTAAACGGCAATGTCCCGTAGTTGTATGATTTATATGGAAGTTTATGTAGAGTATATTGTTGTTAAAATTAAAGATTTTAGCCTATAAAACGTTTTTTTTTGTCAACATAAAACAAGAAATCCCGATGACTAATTATTGGTCTAGTGGTTTGTGAACCTGACTGCTAAGCCGGAGGTCGTGGGTTCGATTCCCACTCAGGACAAACTTTTCTGTGATGCAGGAATGTTTGTTCTCTGGATGTGTCTACAAAAAAAAACAATTTAAGTATATATTTCAAAATATTTGTTAATGTTTATCAGTTATCTCATCACCATAGTAAAAGCTAATGTCTTGAGACATTTATTTACTTAATAAACCATCATTGTATACCATAACTGTCCCAGTCTTGGGCTCGATTCTCCTGTCCTCTCACAGAGTGTACAGGCCACAGTCCAGCACGCTGGCCTAGTGTTGTACAATTCATACACCTTTTGAGAATATAATGAACTCTATTATATATTAACTTCTAATACAAACTTGTAATTTCAAGATTAGGGAGATTTGCAGGATTCGAACCCAGGCCCGTTCGAGAGACCAACTTTCGATTAGGCTATCACTGCTTCACATGACACCATTAGATGTGAAGTTACAAAAATTTACCATTTATTAAATAATTTATTATATGTAATATTGTGGGTGTCGGTAATTATGTCCGTATAACACGTCCAGTGTTAAATATATTTGTAACATCCCTGTAGACTACAAGGTATAGCTTCGTTGGTAGAATCCTTGCCTGTGAGACGAGAGGTCCCGGGTATGATTCTGAAAAAATAATGTTGTCGGGTTATTGGTATTGGTCTCTTTCCTGCGGGATCCATCCCTACCTAGCAGGAGTGGCAGGCAATGCGTTTGATACCTCAGACTGGTGCTGCCGATGACCACGGGCGGCGGTGGTCACCTACCACCAGATGACCCGGCTGCTTGTTGGCTTGCTTACATATAAGGAAAAATAAATAAAAATTGTAATTTGTATTTGTATTCTCTGTTCCATCCGCGACAAGGAATCCTACTGCGGGAGTATATAAACGTTTAGAAATTATTTATTTAGAATTATTAAATTTTTCATCTTAATTTGCTACTGCAAATTATATTAAACAAAACTTCAAGAAAATTAAAATAGCAAATTCTCACCATTTTTCTAAATACATATCAGCGCCATCTAGTTAAGAAAACTTTAAAACTTTTGACTAACGGACACCATAGATGACTCTGTATAATTTCATCATCTGACTATTTTAATTTTGCTAATCTGACCAGCTCTAGAGATAAAAAGATATTATTAGCCCATACTAACCGGCCATACAAGCCCTCAATAATCCAACACTCCTGGTGTTTCTGCAAGTTATTTTTTGCTCAATGCCACTACCAGCCGCTAGATGGCATTACTTCGATTTCACACAAAATTTGTACTTAACATTACCTACGCCGTTCAATGATATTTAATGAAAATCGAAATAAGCTCGCTGCATCCGAATCTTATTTCCTCATATTAAGCGCCGTACGTCACAGCTAGAAAATATTTGTGTGGATCAAATAAATAATTCATCAGCTTCTGTCAATTCTTTAAATTTATTGCGTGGATAGATTTTTATTTATTGGACAAAACATTATCTGCCAAGCAGAACATGAAGCGACAACATTTTCACTTCGTTCTTAACCGGCAACCCGTTGGTGACACACCTGATGTTGCTAATGTCCAGGAGTGGTGGTGATCAGTTACCGTCAGTGGACCCGTCTGGCTTCAATGCTTATATGATACAAAACATTACTCAAGCAAAGAACTCATCTACCAAAAATAGAAAAGTGTGCTTAGCTTCAGAGATCTAATAATATCGCAAACGTCACCCACTCCAGCGGGATATCTTGGCTATCATTAGAAAAACAAACTCAAAATAGGTATTTGTATAAGTTCGTCCAGGCAACAAATTTATTTTTATATTGTCGATAGTTAAAAACATATAACTTACTCTAACCTACAGATCTCACAATGGTCCTTCGAGCCGGATTCGAACCAGCGGCCTATGAAAAGTAGTACATGCAAATCATTCAAAATAAAACGAAAATTATGAAAACCTTTAATTTTAATTACATTGTAGATATTGTTGTTATATTATTGTATATTGTATCTACTTTCTATAGTTATATGAAGTTATGTTAATTAAATGAAAGGCACTTTACACACATACACGTTTATTCCCAAAACCAAAAAGACACGTTTTAGTCTCTGGGGTTGGGAGCAGACTAGAGACAGCACTACGACGCTTCAAGTGCATGCGCTCGTCCATAGCTGACCATGCACATTGCACTTGACGCGTGTACGTGTGTCCCTACACCCTCCTTTCCAATTTTCTTCTGTTACCCGTCCTGAAGCGATTGGTGCGCTGCGTCCGGTAGTGCTCCTGCTACCCTTCTGTCTCTTCTTCGTGGCTGACAACGCGTTCGTTACACCTTAACCTGGTATTGCACTGCTATTGGCGGCGATGATCACTTACCATCAGGCGGCTTGTTTGCCTTCTCATAATGTAATAAATATATATACTGTTGGCCTCCCATCCACTATCCGACAACGCTGTTGCTAACTTGGCCAATTGTTTACGATCAACACGAGCCGTGGGGCTGTGAGTCACCTACCATTAGCAAATAACAATCAATAATATCAATTATTTACTACCAACGCAAGCCATTCAAGTTTTGATACAATACCACTATTCAATAGCTATTGTTGTATTAAGTGACATGTCAGATTACAAACGATAACACGAAAGCGCGCGATATTTTTAAGGGAAAACGGTTTATTTATTCAATAATTTTAATAAACAAATAATTGGAATAACTATATTGATACTCACTGAGAGTGTAGTGAAGGCTAGCGTACACTTGGTTATAAATCATTTGCGCAAAGATCTTGGTGAATAAGCAGAGCTTAGAAATGGAATGGTAGTTCTGCACTTCGTCTTTAGGAATTCATAATCAATCAATCAATCAATCAAATCTATTTATTTGATTTGAGTTACTAATCACTCTTCCAAATATTGGGTACACCTTCTTTACTAGATCTGCGATATACGATACTTAGTGGAATAGCTAGGGAGTCGGTGCAGCGGGAAATAAAAGCAGCTGGGAAATGCTTTGGCAGATTTAACAATACCATTTTCTATATTTGTAATATGAACATCATTTTTTATTATTATTTTTGAAACAAATGACCCATAATTGATTATTTATGAATAAGCGTTTAACCGTCAGAACACTGTGAGCCAAAAAAAAAATATTTCATGCGTTTATATTAACTGAAATACCCGACAAACGACAATCACAATAAGAAACATTATCCTGACGAAGCCCTATCTACAAGCAGCTGACATTGTTGCCTCTTACGACACCTTGGTCTGGCAGCATGTGATTAGAGTTTTACATCTGGACTAAATTATCACAGCAGCGTATGACAAAGTTGTCATTTATCTGCAAGTTTTGTTTCCGCCACACATAGTCATAATATAATACAGATACTATCGATACATCGCACAGAATACTGTGTAAACGTTAATAGTTTATCGTTGTTCGTCGACGGTAGGATAGTTTCTTAACAAGTTCCGATGCCAAGTGCAGACGTGTGGTTTGTCTCTGTAGCGGGATTACTCTGTAATAGAATTCAATTACTTGTCTCCTATATTAAGATAACGATAGACAGTTCTGAGATTGATATAACAGTTTAGAAATAGTTTTCGTTCGACTGACATTTCTGTAATTTTCTCGCAAATGAGGATCGTGTGGTTTTTACCGATTCGATCTGTATTTACGGGTACTCACGATTCTTTTTACTATACAATCATTTCTTGTATATATCTGTAATCGGTTCTAGAAAACTGCACGGCCAATTTCGAAGAAAGTTATGGGTTTTTTAGGTGTACCAATCCACTAAGCCAGCATTCATAACTTGGCTGCTTGTTTCGATCTTAAGGGATAGGAAAAGATAAGCAACAATGGGCGTGGTCTGTAGGAGGACGGGTAACCGCTAGTGGCAAAAAAATCATGAGCGCATCCGTGCTTTGGAGGACACATAAAGCAGGCGGTCCTGGTTGTTATAGTTAGCAACCGTTTAGCCATGTCGGAGGTCTTCGGATGGCATAAAAACTTCCGACACCTGAGTTGGCCACTAAACCCTTCAAAAATCTGCACTGGAGCAGCGTGAAGTATGTTCTGGGCTTCCTCGGTATGAGGAAAGACCCATGCTCCTAGTGGGCCTAAAAGGTTGAAGCCAAATTAATCACGGTTAAGTTTTAATGTGGCATTTTCATGTATACTTAAAAAAAAAGTTTAAAAAAGAAAGCAGTTTCTATTCTCTCTTTTTCCCTTAATTTGTAACACAATCAGTATGCAACTAATATTTGGTATCGATTTAATTCAATGTACTTGGGTTAAACAATTATCTGTCGGGTTAATAAGTAAACTATTTAACATACTGAAATTTCGACTAAGTTGCATTATCGTGGTCACTGCTGAACTTAATAGGACTGCCACAGACAAAGACAGAGAGCGTAATATAATATCTTTTTTTTCATTTATTACACCGCTATGCGTTTCGTATGTCGATAACAAAAATATCTGTACAAATTAAACACCGTTAAAGTTTTATTACAGAGGTTGTCCTTAAGTCCATTGTAATATCTTGGTGACCCAGGGGGCACTTAAATATAGATAAGGCAAGGTTATGTTACAGTAATCTCGTACTTATCATTTTATGATCCCGGCTTGTATCAAAGGCCGTGTTACGACTGTTCCATCTCAACTATTGACCACAAATTCTTGTGATTATTAAGTTAAGGCGATGTTATTACAATGCAGCAAACAATTCATCTTTCTACACACAAGTACGCGAGCCAGCATTAGCAAAGTACGCACACATTCACGCACACACGCACGTACACATAGCACAATAGTATGAAATAATGAAAACTGCCTATTCTCATTGTGTCAAGTATGGATGCGCTTGAAAAATATAGCCGTGAATGTGTCTATATTAGTAAAAGACTTATTTTATTTGTTTATGTACTTGTAGACGCTTACAGTACGAAACTGAGCCGCAAGCGTTTACGTACTCCTCATTCCAAATTCAAATTTTCTTCCTAGGTATCTTGTAATGAAGCAAAGATTTATGTTACTAGCAGCCTTGCGGTTTAATCGTTATTCTCCAGCACGGGAGGGCCTAGATTCAAGATACACGCATCTCAAACTATTTCAGCTTTTACGCGTGTTATAAAACTAGCTGTCGTCAACTGTTCAACTCAAAATCCTCAAGTTCTTCGGGCATATCACTCGTGACGAGGATTCAATGGAACGGTTGGTAGTCCAAGGTGCAGTTGAGGGCAAAAGATCGCGTGGGCACTCTCCAACACGATGGACAGATTTAATTAAATCGCTGATGCATTCCAACATTTACGACTGTTCTCACTCCGCCAAAATAGAACTGCATGGCGAAGCATCGCTAGAGAAGCGGTAACGCAGCAATCGAACATTGAATGACCACGACCACTCTGAAAAGAGTGAACAACTGAGAAGAAAACTAGCTGAGTCCGCGACTCCGTTCGCGCGGAATTTGTTTAGACGGATTTTTTTAAATTGTCATATCTTTTTTATGTGTGCATCGATTTTCATAAAAACACTCTCCGATGAGCCGTTTCAAAGATTAGCGCATTTCAGAGATTAAAGGCACAGACAAACAGACAAATATTTTTAAAACTGGTCATTTTCGATTCTATACCTTACTACAAACATCCCCTATTAGTTTCTTCCACATATCTTCTTGTATATAGAAATATACAGACAGCGATTACAGATTTATTATATGTATTGATGGTAATTTTACACTTGTTTCGGTGAAGGAAAACATTGTGGGAAGCACACCTCTGAGTTCCTTTAAAGTGTTCAAAGTGAAGTCTACAAATCCCTCGGCTGTCGTGTTTGATTATGGCCTCCACACATAGTGAGGAGACCCGACCCCAGAATAATCATATTTTCGACGCATGAAATGTGTATGCTAAAGACATTGTCCGTTGTGATTCATTGATCTGATTTTCTTCAAGGATAATCCTTAAAAGGTACGAGATCCTTTCTACGAGATCTTTTACAAGTCATACATTAAGACGGCTTTTTCACCACTTTCAGATACTCATACCTAAAAGTGAGGTAACATAGTATTCTCAATTTCTCTAAAATTCCTTAATACGTCTTAAAATGAGGCCATAATCGTACAATACTGGTTACATTTTGCTAAAATTGAGATAATTAGATTCTACAATAAGAAAATTGATGAAGAAGCTTGCTTCAAAATAATCAAAGCTTCGCCTTAAGAGCATTTACGACCTGTCACTCGTAAATGCTAGCGAGATATCCGCAGTGACCCAGCGGTCGGAATCAGGCGCTACATAATATTGATGTGAAGTTAATATGGATTTTGTAACGTGGGACCCACTATTATTATTTATTAACATATAAAGCATTCCATACAGGGGCCCGATTCTGCTAATTTAAAAATGTTTCAATGGAGTCTCAAAAGCATCGCAGCAGAATAGTTTGCACATTTGGTATTATCCAATGGTGTTCCAATTAAATTCCATCATTATTTTCTGTCATTTAGCGGAATTGGCCTCCAGAATCCAATATCAATATTCTTGTCTTATATATCACAAATATACTGAACCCTGGAGTGAGGGTATGACTGGGTAAGAGTTATTAATAGCTGGCCCGGCAAACGTTGTTCTGGCTATGATCACGCGGAAACAAAACCGCTGCCCGGGATAAAACGTATCCTAAGAGGAAACCCTTTTGTATAATTTACAAATGCTCCCAATTTCATATAAATCAGTGGCTCGAGACCAGACCTTATATAGGTATATATTCATAAGATTATATGAATTCGTACGTGTGTAGTTCAGTTGTTCAATATACCTTCATAATCAATCTTAAATCTTACCACCTTAACCCTTACCACTGTATCGCAGTAACCGAACCTGTCGATAACTGGAAAACTTGGAACTATTGGCTGTGTGAACCCGTCTCAAGAATCTCAAGCACAGTTCTCGACTTTATAAGTAGGATTACATCGCTCCGTGCTGTACTGGATCTGGCTTAGGCCACTATGTCGCCTACTGAGCCATCGATCGAACTCATCCTGGTAAAATATTAGACCAATCGACTTTTAAACACCGAGCCGGATGTAACAGACAGTTTACTTTTTAGTAATTTGGTAGTGTTATTTATATTAACGTAAGTATTTTTTTTTTATGTTCAGAGCAGGCAAACGAACAGACGTGTCACCTGATGGTAAGTGATCACCGCCGTCCACGGACATTAGCAATACCCGACTGGATTGTCACTAACGCGTTGCCTGCCAGGGAGGAAGTAATAGACCCGCACGCGCGGGGAAGACAAAGAAAGAAGGGAAGCAGTACATCGATGAAATAACCGGAATCA
>DWKC01000099.1:0-16302 GCA_018249195.1 Racta chiria
CGGCAATATATGAAATTCATTGGAATGACAGTGGCGCCATCTGTAGAAAATTGGTCGTACCAACTCAGAAACCTTCGGGGGCTCATGCACAACAACTTTGCTAAAGATCAGCACATGATCACATGTATAGTTTACGATTTTATAAAGGACATACACACAAACATTCATTTTTATATATATATAGATATTATTCCTCTAGTAGATCCGAATTTATGAAGCAGAGATCGAGTGAAATAAACATAAAACTGTTCGTGTGTCTATAATTAACTACACGGACTAGAATTTACTGTCCCCTAACCTACTATAATGTTGTCTGAAATTTTCCATTATACTACGTAATGAACCACTTTTAACAATATCCAAAAAGGGTACCCGACTCCCCAATTCGAACGCCATTAATTTTTAACAAACATTAGAGCGGCAATAACAATTATGATTCAGAATCACGCACCCGTCGTTACGCATCCGTTTTATCTGAAGACGCAGCTCCCAACCCTTTAACGTCTAATCGTGAATTATATGCTGTAATAAAATTCTTTAATCAAAGAAAACAACGGAGCTACCATTAAAGCGTGCACACGTCGCCACCTCGAGTCGTTACAACGAATATTTACATACATGTGTCATTACACCCCACCCCCCACCATAATTAAGGGTATAAGGGAATCTTAGCGTCTTATTACGCGAACGTAACGGTATCCTTTTAGAAAATTGTAACAACACTGTCGTTAAAACGGTAACCCGCCCCTCCCCGCCGGAGTGATCACCTCCGAAATTTGGCGCGAAGTTTGCCGGTTAAAATATTCTAAGGAAGCTAAGAGCACACACGAAACTTAAATGTGAAATATCCTCTAATGAATCAGACAATATTTTAAGGCGTGGGAGGCAATAAAATCTCCCTCCGCCCACTAATGTTCACCAACACTTTGTCTCTGTTTAGGGAAGGGGTGATTTCGTAAATAAATATCGATGTGGACACGCTGAGCAGCCGCACCTTACCTGCCTGCCCTGTCGATATTTTGCTTCGTACATTACATTTTCCTAAGTTTACTTACTAAATAATTTTATTGAAATGCTGATAACTTTAGGGATTGGTGCGCAATAAGTAAACTATATGTAAGCAGTACATTTTGTTAATCCAATAGATTCATCTGTAATTCTCGACTACTAGTCCATTATGAAACCTGGTAATTCTTCTTCAGTGGACAGCGTATATGATTTCATGTGTAGATACTTATTATATTTATTTAAACATTTACAATTTACAATATAATATGTGTAAACACTTACTATAGTACAAACTGTGTCCCAAAGGTCTACGCCCACCTCAGACAAGGAAGCTTGTACATTTTAATTTACAGATTGTGCTTTAATTTAAGATAATAGGTACGATACAATTACAGTTCATGAAGGTAAATTAAAACTAAGATAGTTTACAACATTTCTTTGAGAAAATAATAAAATTAAGTAGGAATTATTTCAAAAATAAATTATTAGTTAAAATGAATGTTTGAAATATTATTATGTTCTAAAATTATAAAGATTATTTGCCACTTATGAATAACGTTAACCTTTCCATTCAAGTCAATTAACATGATAATTATGAAGAGATTAGCATTTTAATGTGGAGAACTTCTGAAAGAAGATTCCTTCTTGATGTGCATGAAGTTCTTCCACTAACAACACTTAACAAGAGGCTAATTTCTGACATTCACCCAACTAGATACTTGGTCTTAATCCATTGATGGTCACTCGTACGTACGTATATCCAAGTAGTACACGGGCACAGGCCCCTGTGCCCGTGACGACAGGTTCATACTGAAAATTAGTGAAGGAGTTGTTAGAAGCCAAACGAAATCATGGAAGTAAGCTGAAACACGGAAGCACTCATGAAAATGAAATAAAACGCCACTAAAGGTCACTCATCCACTTTCTGACCGCGCCCATTGTTGTTTAACTCAGACGATCACTTACAAGCGATCCAAACCACCAGGCTAGCGTTTCCAGCGTTTTCTAGATATTTGGCACATAAAAAATATGTAGATTTTATAAGTGCCAAATATCTAGAAAACGTCATCTTATTTGTAAATACATCGCTCCAGTGACGGTCATTCTCAATATTTTATATCTATTAAAATACTTCAAGCCTATAAATAAATGTTGCCTATAGAAAGTCACAAAGTCACATCATCATAGTATTAGTTTTTCGTATTCTATCTATAAGTTATCCAAGAGATAGTTTGTTGAAAACGGTCGCATCGTTGGCTGTGCTAATCTTCCGATACAAAGATGATATAACAAAATTCTCGCAGACTATTAAGTTAGACTATGCAACATACATGTTAGGGTATACTCATACAAGATGTGAGAATGTGAGTCTCGTGAGGACGCTTTGTGGTCAGGAGTCGCGAGTGACTTGGAGGCCTACAACAGTAGCTCGTTGGAAAGTTTGGATCACCAAAGTTTTCGGGACACACCGTCGTGTGGAATTCTGAAATTTTGTTTACATTTTTTAAGCATAGTCGGCTAGAAAGTCTTGTATAACCTTTTTAACTATTTTTTCTTTAAACAAAGAAACGTGGTTTATCTTCTCTTATAACCTGGGCTTTGAGCAAGTGTAGGTGTAGTTTTAAACTTCTCAATTTCTTTGATATGCTGAGACCTTAGAATTAGCCAGATCACCCTTCCAAATCGGTTGCGATCGTAACTCACTGATTTCTGTCATTTTGAATTTGTAAACATCAATCATTTTGGTTTACCATTTAGTCTCTTCTTGTTCTTCTTTGCAAAGCTTATCTGTCCCACTACTGGGCTCCGGTCACACCTATTCACACCATACCTTTGAGGACTTTATGAAAACTCTCAGGTTTGCCGGTTTCCTCACAATGTTTTCCTTAAGTGATAATCAACTTCTAATACGCACATAATTTTGAAAATAGGAGGTGCGCACAGTTGAATTTTAACCCGGGACCTCCCGTTCAAGATACCACAGTTCAATCCATTTGACTATCACTGATTAGTCTCTACCAGTTACTAAGAAGTAAGTTCCACTGAGCTTAACACCCGTATGTCTCCCACATACTCAAGCACGTACAGTTTGAGATGCGATGATTTATTGATTCCCTACGACGTCGCCCTGGGACTGTTTCAAGGAGAAGGCGATTAGATCCGGAGCCGTTTTAATTATGATCCAACTAATTGTGTTTGGGAATACATATCATGTACTTGTAAGGCGAAGGCACGGGCAGAGGGTATTTGGCGAAACCCTCTTGTTAAATCAATTGTTAAGACGGTAATATATGTTGAAAGTTTCGCATCATAGATATCAGTTAACGCCCATGCACGTCACATAGATCTTTGGCCAGGCCATACATAGCATTTGAAACATTGCTCGCGAATAACCGAATTTAATGTGTTTAACTTCCTTCATATGCTGGATCCACAAATAACACTTTTCGTTGAATGGAATAAATCTTTAAATACCGCTTACGCGGTATTACGAAAGCTTATACAAGCTTTCGTACCTGTAACTAGAGACTATGCAACATTCTCGCTATGCTATGCTAACAGGGGAAGCGTTTTGAAATCTCTGAATCTTCATCGTCAAATGTCGCCTTTAGACCCAGGAAAAATGTACACTTTGAAACTTACCCACACCAATTCAACACGGATTACTCACCATTCGCTAAACGGACTCTTCGCCAATAATTAAAAAAATTCAGGAAAAATCAGGAAGTGAAATTCTCCGCCAGTCGCCTTTTTGAAGCACCGTCACGAGTCAATGATTTAATAATCCCGATTAAGTCCTTACATCGACGGCTGTATTATCGAACAAGCACGTCACGGAACGCGCTTTAACGCACTTGTCGGGTGTAATGAGCCACTGCATAGGGGCGCGACATTTGGCGCAGTACCTAACTATAATTTGCTATCAAGGTGAGTTGAAAACAGCTTATTGTAACCACCACCTTTATGGTTAATGTGTATTAGGTGAAGGTATTCCTCACTAGCAAAGATAAAACTTATTCATCCTCGGACAGCAACTTGCTTTGTGATATGCATTTTAGGATAAGTCACTCCTAAATATATACAAAGCATTCGACTGGTATGTTTTATGACTGTTGGATTATTGTCGTTCCTATGGACATTTAAGGCATACAAATTTTGGTGCAATAAATAATATGAGTTATTTTTAAATACTATATAATACCTTGGAAGACTTTTATGCTGTTAGCTTACTATTTATTGACAAATCTAAGGATCTACCAAGGCACTCATCTGGGCCCAATCGACTACCTACCTCAAACCTTTGACTATTTGAAGCGTAAAACGTGTCTGCGCTCGAAAACGGATCATCGACATCAAACACGTTTGCAATGGGGTTTATCAACTCTGCGGCACTCATCACGATGTAGCAACTCAAAGCAATTAATATTTTAATTGGGCATTCGTTGTTACAGCTGATACTGCTCGATAAGTTCCGTGTCGCTAATATCGTCCCCCTCGCGTCTCGAGTGCCTGTTTGATGTGGCTGTTTAGGCGCTTTTTGCACTTTGCGCCGTATTAAGTACTTCTGTGTGTGAAAGAACGCAGTTTTAATGGCTGTTTCGTTAAAATGCTCTTTTGATTGGCCAATTATAAGGCGCTTTATCTTGGGTTCGTTTTGTTTATTTGTAGCCGATATAATGTATGATATTATTATAGAATACTTAAAGCTTTCGTATTTATTTTCGGTCGCTCTGTGTCGTCCAAAGACGCACTCATAACTCTGTCCCTTGTGATGCCGATTTCAGTCATTCGCGCTTGATTTGACCCTACTTACTTTGTAATTCCCTTAAGTAGGGCAACGACTATATTAGCGTAGAATCATATTTCTATATTTCGAGAAATAGGTGAAGTCTAGCAAAGATTCATACTAAATTAAATAGACTTAACTACTATACTTAACTAACTATGTATGACGGTTATCAAGCCGCAGGAAGGTTCCTACCTACCTACAGTTCCTACCTTACCAGATCTTGATTATAAGGTTGTTTATTGTTCTTTATTCCGATGTTCCTTATTGTCTTCTGGTACTCCAAAAGGGGTGATCACCAAGTAAAGTAATCTTATTAGGAATCCAGCAACCCTTTCCCCGTTTTTTCTACAAACAGAAACCCCAATTAAGGTGGCGGGTACAAGTCAACCGCGCTCGAATACGACTAACAAAGGAAATCGTTAAGCAAATATATCGGCGGTGTGCCCCTCGCGGCACTAAATATTAAGTGTTAATAATGTCGCTGACACCCCTTGCGTTGCAGATCAAAAATTCAACGGTTCGTTCCGTAGCACCGGCTCCGAAGGGTTGCGATTTTCAAACTCGTTACCCATTCCTCGGATATCGGGTGATGATAAGTTTGAGTTTCAGTTTGCTGCTGTGAAATATCACCTTGGTTCCCCCAGCAAGATAATAGGATTCATAATTGCAGTACAATGTAAAGTTTGTTAAATAAAGAGTCCCGAAGCTTTTACAATAAAGCTGTTAATAACGCAGATATGAATGCCAAAATACCATTATCGAAAATCGTAAAAGTATCAAAGCAAATTTTTGACGTCCCATTACAAGTTATTTTATAAACTTACCAGCTGATTGTTCTATAAATTTAATTATGATGTAACGGCATTAACTAGTTTAAATCGTCAATTTTAACATACCTTTAGTAAATCATCACAGGAGAAGGTTTCCTATGGCCCTTTTGCATGTCTTTAAAGACATGCCAAACTTTTACCAGTTTAGCTGATCCCTTAAAATTCCAGTACTCTAGATCTTCAAAATTTACTAACCTTCCCTTCCCAATAATGTCCATACCTAATAATAAAATACAGATTAAATATGTCATGACGAAATAAAATAAGAAGAGGCTAAATCAAAACTCGGTGATCTAAGTGTCCTGCGCATGACCAAAGATTGTTTGTGTCAAGTAGAACAGGGTATAAAGTCGATTTTATAATGACGATTTTATAATGATTCTGTATAGCTATCCGTGTAATTTTAGTACCTTTTTAGAATGAATGGGATTGGAATGTTTGTTGTTACATACATACATAAACGCCGCACACCATGGAAAAGGATATTTACTGAAGATGTTAAAAACGTAAGCTGACTAGCTAACCCTGTATAAATTATAACTTTCTTCCGTAAATAGAAAGAAATGATTCGTTTCACCCCTTCCAGGGAAGACCCGGCAATTTTCGAACTCGTTAACCATTCATCGGGTATCGGGTGATAATAACTTCGCTGCCAGTTTGAGGTGACTTTACCAAAGTTTAGGGTCGGATTATTGGTATTAATTTGTTAGCTTATGCTTCACTTTTTGGGTGTCAGTTATTAGCAGTATCAATACTGATTCTAAATTCTAATTGTTATTTTACTTTTTATGCAACAATGGTTCTGGTTAATTTAATAATTAAACTTTCTTATTCCTCATCAGTTACGTGTTGTTGTAGTACTAACATAGTTATATCATTCGTTAGTATCCTGTACGTTGGTAAGGAGTTGTAATCAGTAGCAATATCATGTGCAATGGTATCGATTCTTACTTTATGTTCATTACGTAGTAATTATCCTGGAGGGGCAATAAATTTAACCTCAGTTTCTTTACAATTTTCTAATGACAAATATTATTTTCAAAAAATGTTATAACTAAAATCCTCTTAAATTTAAAAAGTATATACGACGAAGTATGCAACGCAACTCACTCATAATTATCATCTCTGTATTGTGTATGCTCAGTGGATCGTCAAAAACATTACCGTTTGGTAATCTGGAATATCATGCGAACTCCGTATTTTATCCTGCGATACCATGTCTGTGCATTGCAGACTTGTGGCCAGTAAGTTTGTGGGATTTCACTTCTATCGAATTTGTCAACTGCCTATTTGAGTGTTTTTCTTAACATTAGTTTAAGTTTACAGAAGAATAGCAAAGTTTTTTTTGAGTATGTCCCTTTGGTATTTTTGTAATTCTTTTATTTCGATCAAATGACATTTTAAATTGTTGCATGCTTTATTCACTTCGGATGCAATAATTTTACCTCAGATAAAGGATAACTTATGAGAAAAATACTGGTGAATATAACATGCCAGAAACTATACTGTCGTTCACATAACTAATAATAATAAATATCTTTGGACAACTTACACAAGTCCATCTGACCCAAAATTATTTCAAACCTTCTCTCATTGCAGCTGGGATTACATGTTGAATCGCAGACTAAGTAATTTCTGAATTTCATTATCTTCTATTAGAACCAACACTGGATAAAAAGGGAACTTTGCTAACATGCCGCCGATCATCTTCTCTTTTAAGTTCCGATCTTCATAGTTGTAAATGGTAAGACATTTCCAAAGAGACACTTCCAAGCCTATATAAAACCATTCCAAGTTCTTCCCGCTGTGTTAGTAGCCACAGTTTGGAGCGCGTCTACCGCACTCGCGACTGTCTGCTAGCCCGCGGCGACGTTTCAAGAGCGCACAGTTGAAAAATTAATATATACCAAGTTTTATATGATGTATGTGGCGTGAGTGTCTGTGTGTGAATGAAACGTTCGGCGGATTGCATCATCTGCGGCTGATCTGGATTAATTAGTTTTTGTAAAACAAGGACTATTTTATTCATTGCCATAAATGTGGTGTACAGTGGTATTGTACAAACATTTTCACATCATGCTAATATTAAAATAATTTTAAGTAATTCCGAGACCGTTTACATAAACTGCGTCTATTTATTAATTTAATGTATCTACAAGGAGGGTTGCTGACGTTCATATTATTATTAACTTTTCCTCACTTCTTATCTAGATAGAAGCGTTTTGGTTAATGTAAAACCATCTACTCAAAATAGCTTGAAGCGTTATTAAGTCCCAAGATGTCTCTTATATATACACCTTTCAATTCATTACTTGTAATATGAATGTGATATAATATATATTTTCTATCCGTAATACAAATTTTAATTATTCATCATTTAGTTCATTGGTTATTATTAGAACGACTGAGATTTTCAAAATAAATGTACTGAATCTGTAAGATAAGTATGCTGGAAATCATTAATCAGCTATTGAAGAATCTTTAGCTATTCAATACAATTCAATAATTGTACTGATAAGTTTCTGTTTTGGTTAACATTTACGGTGGGTTAAGGGCAGCTATTAGCTCCCCATAAATTGCCCGCAGCGCCCGATACCATGTTATCGGCTTGTTAATGACAATATCAGACCTATGGCTGGGATGGGTCGAGATTCATTGAGGATTTGATGAGGACCCTATTAAAATATACGTCTTACGGTAGTTAGGACATCGCGATCACTGCACATATGAATAGCTGAGAAGTCTCGAGAGGATGCCGACTATGTTTTACGTGATTCAAAATCAAGTCAAATCAAAAACGTTTATGTCATGTAAGTATTAACAATACACTTATGAACGTCAAATATTTAGAATCTACCACCGTTTCGGAAAGGTGCCATAATAAAGAGGAGAAGAAACGGCGAAAGAATGTATTATTCTTAGACCTGTATTTTTTGTATGGAAGTACATACATTATTTTACTATTTTTCATCCATGTCATCGTACCCGATGCGTTTTCACTGTAAAAAGGATTGACTTTAATGCTTTAAGTATTAAGTCCGCCTTTGTATCTATGTTTGTATGGCGCAAAAAGGTAATTAAATAAACTATACAGATGTCCCTTTACTGCCATCACCAATACACATCACAAACACAAATTAAAACCACGAAAAATGCCACGTGTACCTTACCACTATGACAACTGTGACTAATTTGCAACAAGAAATGTAAAATTCCGAATGAGTTACAATTTACTCCTATTACAAGTTCGAAATCGTTGAGTTTCGAATAAGATTCATAAAGACATTCCACCCAAATTATCACGAAATAAAAACTTATCCAACTAAAGTTGGGGAAGAATTCTGTAAATTACCAAGTTTGATTAAACTCGGTGAGGTTTCTGACGAGTAACAAACACAAAAACTCCGGTTGGAGTAATGAAGCGTCCTATTGAATGGCTGTGAGTTATAAAGTACTTTTGGTGAAGATACTTAGAAATTGCACACAATACTTCCTCGATTAAAGTTGGTTCGTACATCGGAAAACAACTGATTTAATTTTAATTAATTAATATTAATTAATACACTTCCAAATGTTTAATTATTTGTAACAGTAACGGTAACGGGTTTTAAATTTAATTATTAATATTATTATTTGCACAATAATATATAGACTACTACTAATATATATTGCATAGTATTTAATTCGATTTTGGACAGTCTACAGTTTGGACAAATCGACGTTAGGACATTTTACTGAGAGAATGTTCTTAAGCTGACGGACGGACAGTGAAATGATCATACAAGATTTTTTCAGTTTGAATTACGAGACCCATTCAATATTCTCCTCAGTCCGTACAGGAGCAGCGTGGTTGTGAAGAGCGACCCGTGCTAATGGGCTATTAATCTATTGAAACCAAACGTTCGACAAACCAACACAATCGGAAAACCTACACAATCGACAAACCTTTCTACGCTGAAAAAATTGTTTCAGTAAAATATTTTCACTTTTTTAAGACTCTGTTATTAATGTATACAAAAATCCTGCATTGTTTTCGCCTCGTTCTAATAGTTATTCGAATAAGAACCAACGTGACTTGACCTCTATATGTGTAACACTCCTTAGAAGATTATCCTTAGATTAGAAAAAAAACAGGTAAAAGAAGAGTCACAGATATATGATGTTATATGAAGGGCTCTGTTAAGTCCAAATCCGCATTTGCATATAAAAAAATTCACTATCTTTGTAATGGTATGCCTCAATTCTGTTAACCCTTTCATTGCCTCTTGCTTAAGATCCACCGATGATCCGTTTACACCGTCATCTTGGCTAAAGACATCCTAGTGATGCTATCATTGACCCGTTGATGGTTGTGTCCCGCGTTGAGACATTTAGTTGTTTGTTAACTAAATATAGAAAAAGGACACACTCACGTGACGTAACATTCCATGGGGAGTAGAGTCGGCTCCCTAATTTGAACGACGTAACAAATTCCGTTTTAATTAAATCGCAGCGCGAATTTATTTAACTCAACAACCTACATCCCTGTTGATAAACAACTGTATGAAATCAAACAAGAAGTTTCCCAATTCATAATTTCATGTATACAATTTACGGCGTACAATTTAGTTCATGTAAATTTTATGCTAATGCCAGCAAACATAAGGATCAATTTGCTACGAAGTTTATTCCCCACAGCTCAACCGAGATCGCGGGGTCCAAATACCAATCACACATGCAAATTATACCCACATTAATTTTATTTACAAAACAGCGACGGTATAATGCTTTGGAAAACAGTCTGAATCGAAATAAGTTTAGATCCTGAACAAATTTAGGCTTTGTTGCTTAATTATTTTGAGTGTTTTGTTCCGGAAAACTATTTGGATGAGACTTGTGTAACACAGAGTGTTGGGTGTATCGGTTACATCACAACTAAACCCTTCATCTAGGACAAACCGCTATATATTTAGGCCGCATAAAAACTTCCTACACTCGGCCACTAACTCTTCATCAAACCGTATGAAGCAGCGTGGTGACTTAAGCTCTAGCCTTCCTCTGTCACTAGTAGAGACCCGTGTTGAGTAGTTGGCCAATAAGACTGAAGGTAACTGTGGAATGGGTTATCGATTGAAAGAAAACTATCATTGTTTACATCAAGTGAACTGTAATTCATTAATCGAAGGTCCATTACATCCAGACGATCATTTGTTTACTTAAACCGGCAAGCTGACGCTCGAAGCGCGTTGTCCGATTCGCGCTCTACTTAGCTCTCCTTGCAGCTGTGAACAGTATATGTGATAAGATGCGAGCGAGTTAACAAGAAATGTGAATAATGGATAGAGGATTCCTTATAACATAACTAATCTGAAACTCACTTGAGGATAGGGTAGAAGGATAAGGTCTGGGAGATATTAAACATATATAATATCTATTTGTATTTCTATGGGTATATGTCGCACCCTAGCCTAGTACGCTGCATAGACACTGTGCATCTAAGGGTTGTCTGTAAGTGATCGCTATTAAAGCGATAAGACCGCCCGTTGTGTATTATCGCTTTTAATTTACGGTATTTTTATTTCTGTATCTATTGTTTTTGTTGTGCGCAATAAAAAATAATAACAATAAATTATCCCAAAGTATCCCAAAAGTTTGAAGGTTGAATGTCATCCGCGGACTTTTAACATGATCCATTTTATTGCAACCAAATAAAGCAGACAAAATTCATTTGTCCGTAGAGCATACTATCCAATCTGTCCCCACTTTATAACACTTGATACCTGGTTGGCTAGGTGTGACTGTATTTCCGAATTCCACATTAGATTCTAGAAAACTAAGTGTAAAGTAAAAATTAACTTTACTTTATTGAAGACCTATAAAATAAGTTGACTCGTCTTTGTTTCGTGCTCCGTCTGTAATGCTGTGGGTGCGTCATTGACCACTTAGCAGCTGCTGCTTCCAGTCTATTAAACTGGTCTTCGTGTGATAGAACTTTTAAGATCAAGTTCGGCTCCGCCGGCCACCTTGGATGGGAAGCCAGAGGTTCCAGTAGATCACCATGGGATACGTTTTGGACATCATCATCTACATGATGTTTATCCTTTTATAATCCTAAGCATCTTATGATGCTCGAGACGCAATTACTTTCTGTCGTTATCGAGAGTCACATCCATCTGTGTTTCAACTTTTGGAAATCGACGCCACTCCAGCAGCATCTGTATCGGACCTCAAAAAAAGAACTTGTTCCTTCAACAAAAGGCAGCTGCCGCGCAGCACTTGCGCCGCACGTTACTTAGTCGGGTTCTTATTATTTGCAGTTGTTTAGAGAACAATTGCGCTAATAGCCGCTATAGCGACTGTTCAGCTCAGCTGTTGTTTTAACGGTGACTATTCTTATAAACTACATTGCTTTTAAACTTTTTATCATGTTTTAGTCGCGGACTCTATTGAAGGTAGTGGAGGTATTCATGGCTTCCAAATACTTTGCATTGTTTGCCGCGGCCTGGTTTTATACAGATAGCGCAGGAAATGCTTTTAGTGAGAAATTTGAGTGCTAACTTTAGTTTTCAAAGTATGAAATGCAGGCTCTTCACAGAGCTTTACGAAGTCTATGGGTGTTTAGACAAATCTCCGTGATTCCTCTCATGCTTGTCCTGTTTCCAAAGATAAACAGAGCATGTTTTACCTAGCATTTTATATGATATAAAAGTTGTTAAGAGAAGGTATGATATCTGCTTAAGTTCTACAGTTAGAACCTAATACTAAACCTGTCACTAATCCGAACTATGCCATCGTATGCTTCAGCAATCGTCATCTATAAGTGAAAGATATCCATGTAATATTTTTTGTTATAACTCAGTATACAAATACATAACCACGGACACACAAATATAACTATGATTCATATGATTTTAAACTCGACTCATCGTAGACTGCATACAGTGTACTATATTGCGGGTATATCCTTTCGCTTGAGTTCTGCCGTGACCATGATTCATGTAAATATCTCGACATATATCAGACCTATAAAAATGCCGTAGTCACGTCATAAAATAAAGCCATTAACGGATCGGGGAACCGATTAAAACTATTCATTGTTCTTTTAGACACCCTCAATTACCGGCCCAGTGCCAGACGGATTGACGTTTAATCTGCGACCCGGTTATGATATCGGCGCTCATTTTTATTCAATTATTCAATGAAAATCAGATAAACGAATTTCTAGATTACTGGGATTTCTTCAAAATTCGATAGACATGTAGGATGTTCTACCAACGTCTTTTAATTGATGCTCTCTATCTGGTCCGTTTTACCTGAAGGTCGTAGTCGGAAGTAAATCTGGAATAAACTAATTGTCTCAATAGCTTTCTATCTGTGGCAAGCTTTTGAATCCGTAAAAGGATTAATATAGTCTCCTTACAAAGCAGTTTTGTATCAAGACACTAGACAATACACACCGACCTATATTTTTGTCTACAACAATACTTATATTAATATTGCACCAAACACTTTCAGGATTCAATTGTACGCTATTGTACGCTACACTGCATGTCAAGTTAATCTGCACTAAATAAAACATCACGGCACTATGTCCATCCAATTGTTATGATGATAAAGTAAACACGATCCACGAAGGCAATTAAACCAATTTATTATACGTGTAAACACGACTATGACCGGATCGGATGACGGACCGACATTTTCCGAGTATCTCCAATCATAATCGGATTACTTCGAATGTTTGAATAAATTGATTCATTTATATCTTAATTATGATGTTCACGCTCAAATATCAAAATTTGGTTATTTTTTATGATTTTAGGTCGTGAGCCAATCCTCACTGTAGTAGCCCTCCAACAGTTTCACTGTGGTAGCCTTCCACGAATCCTCAATGTAGTAGCCCTCCACCAATCCTCAGTGTAAGTAGCCCTCCACCAATCCTCACTGTGGCAGCCCTTCACCAATCCTCACCTTTTCCACCTTTAAAGTGGCAAAGGACCAAAGAGTTCACCTGATGGTAAATGTTCACCGGCGCTCATGAACAGTGGCAACATAAGGCTGAGTTATTGCTAACGCGTTAGCAGCTTCTTGGGCTGAAGGAAGTAATCAACTAAAAGACGCGTAGAAAGAGGAAGAGGACTGGTTTTCCCAACACTGCGATAGACACACGTTTAATGTTCACGGTCGACTCTAGGACCACCCTGGTCGCCAGCTAAACGGGCAAAGAATGCCCAAGTTTTGAAGTAATTGAGCATATTTGGGTGGCCTTATTACTCCGCCTCTTCTCCCTTTTTATGAAAAGCCCTTAGCCGACGTACTACTCTCCGGCTACGGAGGGTAGAATGATACATCTACGTCCCTTTTCACAGCTTTCTTTTGAAATAAAAATTAATTGAAATGACCATCTCGCAGAAGGAAAGTCCGAAATGCCAAGTCTTCTTTCTTCGGACCATCGGACTTTCTTGGAACTTTCTTGGACTTTCTTGGAAACGAGAACCTCATCTAACCATTTTTTTTTAGTGTAGAAATCCATATAGATCGCCTCTCGCGGGGGGGCAGTGGACAGGGGATGCCAGACTCTTACTGGCTAAAACTGGCACGGTGTTCTTCCCGACACCAATAGTCAAGATGTCGGGTACGCTTTCGTATTCTTCCGCGAGCCCGATAGTGTAGGTCCCTCTTAAGGCTCCCTAAGATAACCTAATCTTATCTACTCGTATGTATGCACACATTGCTTGCACCAAAGCTTTTACCGCATTCAAAGTTAGACTGTAACAAGTTTAATACTCTTTGCATCGTGTATACAAAATAAAGCATAAATCCCCTGTACCCGGCTGTTATTAACGAACCGATTACTGGACAGATTTTAAACTGCGTCACGTTCTGATCGAGTGTTGGACTGGACGATACAGTTTGTCGGGATGAGCGCGTGAATGATTATCAGGAATTTACATAAAACTCTTACACGTATTGCGAATACATTTTGCAAGGGTTAAATACTCTCTATTCGATTTTGAAAAATATTTTACTACTAATACTTCACTATACCAATAGACTACTGTGCATTTTTATCTCGTCATGACCTAAGCTTATACCTTGGCCACTCGATCGCTTGTCATTAAGTTTCATTTGAGCGAAGGCTGAAAAGTAGTTTTAGGGTTATCCTTAACAATATAAATATAATTGACTTCGACTACGTTGTGGATGTCCTCATTTCGTTACTTGTCGATGTAATTTGAAGTATATTTTCAAATAAATGATAAAAAATCCTATATTAGTCGGATTCGCTGGTTTTATATTTGTTCGAGCTTTGTTTTTTACTGAAAAGAAAGCAAAAAGTTACCAATTTCATAATGGAAAGACGTTGCAGAGAATGCAAAAGTGTATAGAAATCACTCCAGCTCCCAATAATTGTTTTATATATCTATACCAAACTTTAAATCAAAATTTATCTCCCGTCAACATTAATGGTTACTTAGTATAGAATTAGCATCTGAGGGTATTCATTGAAGCTGTAATTACCGGTCCGGTAGCCATGTGAATGACAATATAAGTTTAAATCTCGTATACTCTAAGCCTCTCTCAAGGACTCGCTTCAGTATAGCTACGAGTAGGTACCGTAGCCCTTCTTTAAATGTGAGTCGATTTAAGTAAAACAAAATGTTTATGCAGTCTATCATGATACTTCACTCAAAACGTATTTGAATCGGGTCAGACATTTCGAAGATTATCGCGCACTAACGCACAGACAGACAGAAATTTATTTTATGTATGAATTAAATGACGACATGATGATTATTTTTTTAGTGACACCAAAATAAATTCTAAAAACACAGCCAGGACCTTCGTACTGAATCAGATTAAAAAAACAGGTAATTCCCAATTTACACGGTATTATGTTAAACTACGAATTAACCCATTATGTTCTTGGTTTTGTGACTCACCTCGTTCTAACAACCACGATACGAGGTGACTCGCCAACTCACCACTAGCTACCCTAATGTAGACAGTTTTATTTAATTAGCTGACAATGCTTCTACCTTTTTTACACGCGAACTTAGTCATGCATATAACTTAAAAGAAAAAACGTCTAAATGCTTGTACCCCCTTCCCTCTGAGACTAATGGCATCTTGAGTGGAATAGACAACACAAATACACCTCACAAATACCGCCAATAACACGCGAACAAACATTTATCTGACCCTGCCATGAATAGAACTCATTTCCCTTCGCATCCCCGGCAGACTACACGGAAAATTTCGGAATAATAATTTCTTAAATCTAATTCAAATAAACTTCCTTATATCAACTCCGTGACATAAATATGTTTAATATCGTAATGCGTGTCCCGACTTACTCCATCCAGTGGGTCGTGACGAGCCGTGACTCAGACGTGTCACGCCACGTGACTCATGCTTTGTTGTGTTTCAGATTAAATTTTACTGTCTGAGACTACGTTCTCTTTATATACTTTTAACAAGTACGCATAATAGACTCTGTATTATAATATCTACTTAATACTTAATAAATACATTCTGCACTTACAGTACGTACATTAATAGATTTTGTACTTATACTACGCAATTTAAGCAGACTCCGTCTTATAATACATACTTCATATATGTACACACATACAATACGTACTTTTTATACACCATCTATTTAAATAAAACAAAATTGAGCCGTTTTCTGGT
>DWKC01000100.1:0-16279 GCA_018249195.1 Racta chiria
GTATGTGTTGTCTTCTGTGTGTGTATGTGTGTGTGTATTATATGTATGATGATATGATATTGTGTGTGTATTACTGACTGCACCAAGTACCTTATGACGTCAAAATGCATGTTCACCGGTTGTTATATGCTATTCTGTGTGATTGCACAATCGTCTGCGGTATCTTGCTTCGTGTTCGAACAATTTTATCGATTATCTAATCAATTTGATACGCTGAATACTAATAGCGTCGATTGAGTTAATAAGTATCATTATAACAATAGCTGCCTTCACGTCCCGATCGTTAGAGTTACTGTCAATGGCGACATTTGCATCGGTTTCAATATTGTGATTTGGTAGCTGAGCCCGCGTCTCCGTTCGGGAGTTTGTATAGACGGAATTCTTTAAATTGACATATCTTTTTTGTTACTGCACCGATTTCAATCAAAATACCCCTTAGTGTCAATCCGAGATTAGCCTAATACATCAGTGAAAATCGCATTCAAATCAGATTCGTCGTTTCTGAGAATAGCGCAGATAAGCAAACAAAAAATCTAAAAATAGCTGATTTGAGTTCTATTCCTTACTACAAACCCCCAATAAAAGTGTCTCCCATTTATCTTCCATGTACAGACAGCGGTCAGTTACAGATTTATTATATGTATGATATAATATTAGGTTAATTATCTTTTATTAATATGGTAGTAGAAAGGTCTTATGGGGCGGTAAATCGCTGGTAATTTCAACACTTTCTTCGAGGCTAAATGTTTGTGTGAGTTTATAGGTCAATGTGACCTGGTAAGGTTTTGCAGAATGAAGAAGGGTGGATGAGAGGTGGTGACTATGACCACTTACTATGACTAGCCTTTTGGTGTAGTGGTTAGTGAACCTGACTGCTGAGCCGGAGATCGTGGGCTCGATTCCCATCCAGGACAAACTTTTCTGTGGTGAATAGGAATGTTTGGTCTGTGTGTATAGTATGTATTTAAAATACATATGTATGTTTATCAGTTGTCTGATCACCATAGTACAAGCTAACGCTTAGTTTGGGGTCAGATGGTCGTGTGTGAGTTGTCCAAATATATTTATTTATTTATTTATTTATTTATTCTATAAAACAATTGGACTTTTAAGTTAGAAATAGTAAATAAAGTCAATTTCTTCACTTTGAAGCTTACTTACCATTCTTTGGCACTAGGTCTGTCCTGTTGGCCGTACAGTACCAAATAATTAAATCTAGATATACACCTTCCAGTTAATAACAAGTCTGTGTGCTTAGTCATTTCCTTACTTCTAAAAGTAATCCGGAATGTTACGCATATAGGTTACATTATCATACTCGCTTGAAGATTTATTACTGCTTGAAAATCACGAATAGAATAGAGGTTTATTTAATTGTTATTAATTCTGTTTCGTCGATCGCCAAGCATTCGTAATAAACTGTCAATTCAGCACATGTCCTTATTGATTTGTGGAGAAATCTCTCACATAAAACATGATCTGGTAATTTATTAGTTTCCTCCGCTCTCTGGAAATTTCTTGGAATGGGCGAGCTTGGGCTAAATGGCGGAATATTATGAATCGAATTATGGAATCGAATTCGGAGAAAGTTGGATTACTAGACAAACAGAAACAGAATGTTGAAAATGAAAGGTTTTATTAATTAAGCTTTAGTTGTATTTTTAAAAGTATTTTTACTTGAACGATGGAATGAGATAGGAATAGAGCAGGGGTTATACAGGGAATTCGTATCTCGTGAATAGCAAGAAATAACACTACATAAGAATACACTGACCTGAAATCGAACTTGGACCTCAGTTTCTCCTAGCAGAGTAATGCATCAGAAGAGCTGTAGCTCTCGACTGTGTACAGTCATCAAATATTTGTTATCGTACTGCCCATTCCTACTAGAGAAGATTTCGTATCTCCAGGTTTGACCACCTGAGGGCAAGTGTTCCTAAGGGGCTTTTAAGTCAAGTATTGCTGTGTAGCCAAATCTCTGATAAACGTAGTTAATCCCTCGAGCATGCACGGGTATTGACTACCTCGAACACCCGTGTATGCTAAAGACTAATCTTTGTTTGGAAAATGGCGTAATAGACAAATAATCCTACTAATATTATAAAAAGGTTTCTGATGATCAATGGATGCTTGTTGCTCTTTCACGCATAAACTGCTGAACGGAACCGAATGAAATTTGCACAGAGATAGATTATATCTGCAGGAATAACATATAAAGTACTTTTCATCAACACACCGCGCGGAGGAAGCCGCAGGCGGAAGCTCATTTGAGATATTATGTTATGATGATAGTATTTTACTTTTGTTTCTATTTAAGTTAATAACACTACTGTTCATCTTCGCAACCTATAACCGACATTCTGCTGTGCTTGGTTTCCTCTAACGTTCTCCCACTTTGGTCCATGTGCGCTGCTTGATCGTCTGTAATTCCAAACCGTGTGAGACCGCCTGTAGAATAAATATTCTATGGCGAAAGGTTAAGATAGGGGTTAAATCTTGTATGAATATGGTCGTTTTGATTAACGAAAGGTGGTCCAGTTTAGCTACTCCTGAATAGACTATTTTGAAAATAAAATCCATTATCACAGGTCCACTCTCTTTTTCGATTCCGGTTGCTTCAGCAATGTACTGCTTCCTTTCTTTCTTTGTCTTCCCCGCGTGTGTCTATCATTTCCTCCCGGCAGTCAACGCGTTACTGACACTTCAGCCTAGTGTCGTTAATGTCCATGGGCGGCAGTGATGACTAACCATCAGATGAACCGTTTCTTCGTCTGCTTATGAAAAAAAAAGAACAATGATCGACGAACAAAACGAGTAAAATTTATGGACCCAAAGTAAATTGCGAGTTAACGTCACGTTTTATTAATTATAGGCAAAGCGGTAACATGAGAAAATTGTAAATTAGTCGACCCAAAAATCTTACTATTTTCATTGGTTGTTGATTCACTGCGAGGGGGAATGCGATAAGCTATAGTAGTGATGCATTATCATGACGCGATCTACAAAGATGTCTCGTGTAACTCGCACAAAACAATAAGTTATGAATTATATATTTTAGTACTATTAGGGTCGTAAATAATGATTTTTTTAATATTATAAGAAGGCAAACAAGCAGATGGGTCAACTGATGGTGAGGGATCACAGCCGCCCGTGGACATTAACAACACCAGGCTAAGGTGTCACTAACGCGTTGCCTTAAAATTAAAACTTTTATAACTTCTTTATCTTTATCTTTTTTTTTATAATACTGACGGACAAACAAGCTTACGGGCCACCTGATGGTAAGCGGTCACCGTCGTCTATGGACACGTGCAACATCAGAAGAGTTGTTAAAGAGTTTATCTTTAGGTTTAAAGTCTTGCTGCTCATTTTTTTAAATACAATAAACAGTTAAAAATATTTATAGAATGTTAGTTTTATATGTGTGCATAATCAGACTTAGAAACGACGTAAATGTGTATTAACTTAAGGCAATTCATATTTTAAAATTGTAATTGCTTATTATATATTGATAAAACTCTTTTCACAATCATATTTGAATTCGCCGCCCACGCCGGTCATCAAACATCACTGACTAACGCATACAGCGCCAGCGCCGCGTAACGGATGAAAATGAATAATTACACAACAGTAATCGCTTCGGGTTCCTCGCACGTGGTAAAACACCTTCGTTTTATAAATCTTTATATTTATTTACACTTTGCGGCGTAACAAATTTCCATGACGAATTTGAACCAGACCGACACAATTTGAATACGGTAACCAGGATTGAATTTAAATAACTCATAATATAGCCAAGTTGTATGGTCGGTTTGCTATTGCTATAACACTTGACGGTAGTAAGTAATGAATGTAGTGCGCTTCTAGCCCGGCGGATCATGTCCATCGTAAGTGATCGGCCTAGTTGAGCGAACTTACACCCTTTTTTATTGTTTTTCTTTATTATTCCTTAGGTAGGCTTTAGGATTACTTATAACGCAGGTGTCATAGACAACACAAATACCCATATCCCCAGAACAATCGTTTATCTGTCACATAAATGCCTGAATCATCTGAGAATCCAGCCCGGGTCCCATCGCTTTGCGGGGTGGTCGTTTATTGTCCATGGGCGATAATTACTACTTATCTCAAGTTAGCTTATTCGTATTTATCGCCTGAATAATAAAAGAAATGTTAAATCCTGAACCTAGAAATAACATCCAAACGTACTGTTGTAAATTGAACATTTCAATGATATGATTGAAGGTAAGAACTGGAATAGGTACGCGAGACCCTAAAGTTACATCTAATTCGATGTAGGTACCGGCGGGGTTATCTTGTAACTGATAGCCGCTTTGACCTCCCACGACGGTGGTACCACCCCGGGGAGATGTTCTACGATGAGGATGTTCTTAGATTTATACGGTGTATAGATAAATTTGAACAATAAATTGGAATAGGTGATTAAATGAGCTCACGTCCTGCAATACCACGTTCAACAAACACCTGGAGACCTGCCGTACGTCTACAGTTCGATTTTCACATTATTTCCCAATACGGACGTGGAAATCGAGCAGCGAACTTGCTGCGTCTGTTTCAGAGGCGTGCCATGGGGTTCTTCAAGCTTCTTTCAACGATTTGGTGATGGTCCGATGTTGCTAATGTCCATGGGCGATGGTGATCACTTACCATAAGATATGCCCGTCTGTTCATTTGCCTGCTTAAAGCATGAAAAAATAAATCTATAATAATAATAATAAATATCTTTGGACAACTCACACCATCTGATCCCGAAATAAGTTTGTGATCAGACAACTGATATACATATATATACATGTGTGTGTGTGTACAATTAAATATCAAGTGCGTAAAGTGTCATAGTTTTGTCCTCGACAATGATGAACTTACCGTACAAAATTTTCATCACCTATTTTAAATCCTTTCATCTCCTTTCTTCGCGATAAAAGGTAGCCTATGTTCTTTCTTAAGCACGTTTCAATACTTGTGAAAACTTTACAAACAGACATAGTTACTTTCGCATTAAATTTTTGTACCGAAACGATTTACGAAAAAAAAATAGTTATAATAATAATAATAATAATTAATTATTGAAGGTTTTTCTGACGTAGTCGGAAAAATACTCCCTTTTAGGGAGTCGTTTGGGTTTACCCATATATAACTTTAGTATCGTCCTTCAGATAAGATTCCCTTGTTTACAGTCACAAGGTATGGATTGTTTTGTTGATAGATTTGCTTTGTACTGGATGCTAATTATTGATAATGATAATTAATGCGTTCATTCACCGATATCGATGACGAGAGATGAGGAACATTCTAGAAGAATATTCATGGAATCTTGCTATTAATTATGTTATTATTAAATTTTTGTATGGAAATCGCCGAGAAAATAATTAAAAAATGCTTTCACATCCCACTTTATAAGATTCACATGCATTATACACTTAGTTAGTTACACGTTAGTCTCTTGAACGGGAGTTCCCGTCCAAACCTTGCTGTGCGCACCTCTAATTTCCGAAGTTATGTCCGTATCCGAAGTTGATTATCACTTGCTACGGTGAAAAGAAAACATCGTGAGGAAACTGGCACTCCCGAGAGTTCTCCCTAAAGATCTCAAAGGTGTATGAAGTCTACCAATGCGCACTCGGCCAGCGTGGTGGACTATGGCCTTTACCCGTCACATTGTGAGTGGAGACCCGAGCCTTTAGTGGGACCGTTATGGGTTGCAATGATGGTACATAGGAATATGTGTCCCGAGTGGCGTGGAAGTAACAAATATAACCCGAGAATAAATGTTCATCTGTCGAGTACCCGTATAATCGAACCCGGGCCGGGCCGGCATGAACACTTCTAACTGGGCAGGTGGCGGTCGCTTCGCTCGGTTGAGCGCTGTGTTATTGTTTGTGTCGAATACTGCAGTACTAACCTCATTACAGAGTTTTGCCGTAAGTTAGTGAAACTTATATGGGGCGTACTAAAAGTTTCTGAAACTGACCGTATACAATAAAGATATGTTTTTTATGATAATACCGAAGTAGCTAACTAGTACACCGTCCGTCTCAAGTTGAGTAGTCCTTGGCACGAGTATGATACAACTACTGCGTTACTATTGTTATTTGGGCTACCTCCAAATGCCAAGTTTTTTTTAAATGATTGCTTACACACTCATACTGATACATTCATACTTATATACCCATGCTTTCACCTTTATACGTACACACTCATACGTACATACTCATGCTTACATACTCATAGTTATACACTCATGTATACATACTAATACTTACACCCACATACCCCGCGACGTTTTCTGTGTCGTAGGTTGCTTGCCATCACAAATAACACAAATTTTAAGTACAAACATTCATCTATATCATAAATGATTGCCCCTGCCGGGAATCGACCCCGGGACCCTCGCTTCGAAGGTTGGATCACATCCAACTAGCCGACTAGTTGCTTTTTTTTACTGATTATGACTGGCCTTTTGGTCTAATAGTTAAATGTGACTGCTAAGCCAGAGGTCGTGGGTTCGCGGCACCGACGTAGCTTGACGACTGCTATCTTACGTACCAACTTGTTGTTAATCATAAAATATAATTTAGAGTAGATACTTTAGCTGACCCGGCGAACTTCGTATCGTCTTATAATCGATAAATATTGTGTTATATTACCTAACCTAATAATCTGAATTTCGTTAATATTTAATATGTTATTCTATACCGGGTAGAGACAAATGTAATAAATCAAATATCATGATAATCAGTATACCTGTTCTCGAGTTAAAGAAAAGTTAGAGTTGAGTATTTAAAAATTACTAAGGTCGAGTCTTGACTTGACCATAATCGATGAAATTGCGTCGAAATATCAGTATAAATTACAATAATCGTGAGTACCCGATACAGTTTTAAAATGGTATAAATAACACAACTATTACTCCGTTTTATAGATTACTAGCTTTTGAGCACGATTTCGTCCGCGTGACATATTTATTTTGTCATCCTTACTTCAGCCCCTCACCGGTCGAAGTTTCAAAAACGCTAGAAAAGACTTCTATTTTTACAAGCTTTTATTTAACTTGTTTTTAAGTTTCATGGTTTTACTTTCGAAAATAACGATTTTTTTTACAAACTTTCAATCCTTATTTAGCTCCATTCAAGCCTTTTTTCTCAGAATAAAAGGTAACCTAAACTCTTTCCCTAGTCCTAGTCTATCTCTGTACCAATTTACATCGAAATCGGTCTAGTGCTTTAGTCGTGAAAGTGTAACATACGGACTGACAGTTACTTTCCAATTTATAACATAATGTTAGTAAGGAATATACATAAATATACGTCCTAATCTTAGCGCCATATCACACGTTATAACCCATGAATCCGCAACTCCATAGCTCCAATAACGTGGTCGTAGTTGAACTCGAATAGTACAACCATGCACGGCCTGCGGGCATCGTGGGCCAGCCTCCAACACTCCTAACTAACCTTTAAATGTATAGCTTTAAAAGCTAGATTCCTTTGAAGTATATTTTTTAATTGCAGTAACGGAAAATCGACTCTGTTTCATGCTGTTAAAGTTTAGTGTAGCAAAGAGGGTGGTTACGATTTTTTAGTTGGCAACGACCAAACCGGTAGGACCAGTGTCTGGCCACAAAGCAGTTGCTCTGCATAGCAAAAAAACAGTTGGAACTTATTATGGGAATACGTTTGAGTTTACAAAATCTGTTATTTGGTTTTATAGAGATATTGGGAGCAGCTGCAGAATTAATAATACAATATAGGAATAGCGTATTCGCTAAGTTCAAATTGTTTCTACTTCTGAACCACATAGATTTAAAAACCATTTAACTACTATCAGCCTGCGAATTCGCCCGCGTAGTGTGTTAATAAAATGTAGCGTGTGTTATTCCAGACTATAATCTATTTCTGTGCCAATTTTCATTTAGATCCGTTAAGTAGTTTCTGCGTGATAGAGTAACAAACATCCATACACGCAAACTTTCGAATTTGTCTGTGTATTGAACGGATGATCACAGATGTAAATGGAATTTAATCTTAACGGGAAACGAGTACTGCTTTTTTGTTAATGGTAATATCCAACGAAGACATAGCATTCTAGACGGCTCATATAATATTACTACCAAAAAAATTTGGAAAGGATAATATGAACTTATAAGAGAAACCTATAAGAGAGGCCATTGAGCTTCAAAATAATTCACCGTGATTAATCGATAAAAAATTGCGCCAAAGCATAAATCACATCTATTGATCGTTACATCTCTCGCGATATGTGTTATAAGGTCGATTGGTCTAATGTTTTGCCAGAAACCTAAATCCTGGATGCAGGGTCTAGGAGTTTATTTGTTAATATCTGAAAAAAATAATACAAGTAAGCGTTAGCTTGTACTACGGCGATAAGCCAACCAAATAACAAACGTGTATTTTTTCATATATGTACTTATATACACTACTTCATTTTACCACACAGAACAAACATACCTGTTCATCACATAAAAGTTTGTCCTGGGTGGGAATCGAAGCCACGACCCCCGGCTTAGCAGTCAGGCTTACTAACCATGAGACCAACAGGCCAGTCATACATGGAATATACGTAAACATATGTATAATATTTCAATAGCATAAGATTCGTCTTGTAATTTTTAGCTGTAAGTAAGTTATCGTTATCACGTATTAATGGTTTAAAGTTACGTAGTTGGCGAAGCAGTTCGTCTTGCGAACTTCTGTAACGCGAGTCATGTCATAACTTGTTATTTCTGCAAGTTGCTAGTTCACTTTGTTTATAACATATTTGATATCAATATTCGCGTATTTGCGAAATCTATGTAACCAAATCTAAAGGGCAATTTAAGCTTCTTTATCTACCTGTTTTCGTGGACGAAGTCGGGAGTATTAGCTAGTATCCTATATCCTGCTAGCTTAGCTATATCGTGCTAGCTTCTGCTGGCAGGTTTTTCTTAGGTTTTCATTTAACTTGCAAGGATATTTATTTTTTGTTTTTTTTATGCACTTAGCAGGCAAACTAGTAGACAGGCCACTTGATGGTTACTGTAACAGTTTCGCCATGGCCGTCCGTCCGTCCGCACTTTAGTGCAGACGGCCCTTAGTGCTAGAAAGCTGGGAATCGATATGAATATACATATTTGTCATAGAAGGACAGCGGTAGAATAAAAGTTAAAAAAATATATTTTTATAGGGTACCTCTCTACTGGTACAGTGGGGATGAATTATTTTTTCTCGTCTACCCTATCGTGTAGGGTATCATTCGCTAGGACTTTTAAAATCATTACGGACTACGGTAGACTGTTTTTTGATCTAGGGATCCGTTTTCGTAATATTAAGCTTTAAAATGATCACTTTCGTTAAGGTCATGTGTATAAACTAAACGGTTGGTTCTAGAAATCTGAAAAACAATAATATTAATTCATATAGTGAATTTACGAGTAACGTTGTTTCAGATGGGTACGCTGAAGTGGTCAAAGTGTTATAACGTCATCTACGGAACCCTACATTGCGCGTGGCTTGATACGCACTTAGCCGGTTTTTTTTTCGTATTAGGGTCTGCTTAATCATGTCTCAAATGTTTTGTCCGAACCTCAGACCCCTAGCTTCCCATGCAGGTCTATCAACTAGGTAACATGTTGGTTTGCGTATTGCAAAACGTCATACAGTCAAAAATGAAATATTTTAATGAACAGTTATTGTTCATATTATTTATTTTATTGTAATCGGGCTCAGCTGACTGTTCCGGAACAGATTTGCATATTCATCGCCGCGGAACGGATCATGTTCAAACAAATGAGCACGCGGCTCCGTGCGGAAATAACTGACCGTATATTGTTTGAAAATGTTAATGTAGCTACTGACTGCTGTAATAATATGCTCTTCTGCAGTATACTATCGTAGCTGTACGCAGTATTATTATAATATTACTATCTATACGATCTAACCCCATCTCTTGGCGCAGTGATATTATAGGCTTCCAACGCTAAAAGATGAAACGTCGACACCGCCTCCTAGTTTAGTTGCAAATAGCGTTACAGTTAAACTCAATAGTGTATGAACTTAGTTTTTCAAAACAACAATTTTATTTCACGGTTAGAAATACGTGGCAGTACTATCTATTCCAATTTTTATTGCTATTGGTCATCACCGATAAATAAATATCCCTTGCTGATTTGTAAGTTATTTAAAAAAATATATATATCAAACGTTCTTATTTTTTGAACGACGCAAAACAAGAGTAAAATAAGGAATTTGTTACACTTTATTTATTATGATAAATAAATAATGAATGGTGTACGGGCGAGCAAAAAGGTCTTGGAACGGGAAAAAGCTTCGCGTAATAGTGTTAGGGGATCAAGGAACGATTTCATTAAGCTATAATTTTTACTTGAGCCGTAATTGAAAGCAGATGTGAAAGATAAAAGTATACAGACTGAATAAAAAATGTGTGTAACATCTACTTTATTTGTATGTATACTCGAGGATATCTTAGGCGTTAATATTCTATATATAAATAATAAATATCTTGGGACAACACACATGGCCATCTGAACCCAAACTAAGCGTTAGCTTGTGCTATGGTGATCAGGCAACTGATAAACATATATATATATATATACATATCAGTTGGCGGAGGCCACGGCCTCCGGCTTAGTAATAAGGTTTATTGACCACTAGACCAACAGGCCAAACACTATTTTCTATTTTATTACCAAATCAGTGAATCTTTGTCACATGTCTACATTTGTTGTTACAAAAACATTAGTGAAGTGATAGACCCGCTTGTTGCAACATTTGGGCACGCGGTAAAGATGAAGAAACAAGTACACAGTACACTTGGGGTCCGATGGGGGAGGGGGTACAAATGGGGTCAATAATGACTAATTGTGAGAGTATAACGCGATGTTAAGTTTAGATAGATATGAAAACTTCTTCCACAATTCATCTAGACAAGGCTTTAAATACGCTTGCCTTTGAACTGCGGCCTCTGTGGTACGGACCGGAAAAGACACTAAACTTTATTTGCGCTAGGATTTGAGGAGGAAGTAATTCTTGTTATTGAATAAATATAACATACTAAACAAGCATTGTTTTGGGGTATAAGGGACTCCAATCCATCTGTGAGTTCAAAATTACCTCCATTGCTCTTGGTGCATCCTGCTGAACGGACGGTGTTATGGCGCCAGCTCACTCCTTCTAGAGGTCTCTTGTACCACTCGGTGTAGTATGGTAACGAGTTAGTGACACCGCTGTTGCTAATTTCTATGTGATGATCACTTATCCATGATCAGAATCAAATGACTCGTTTCTGCGTTTGCCTGCAAAATAAAATAAAATAAAATAAAGCAAAATAATACATGCTAGCGTATTACGCGTCTTAGTAAAATATGAAATCCTAAATGCTACTCTAATACAAGTTGCTTGAGCTCATATTGAAGCACTCTGTTAGTACTTGTAATCATTTTAAACAAGTCTCATCGTGGACTGTTACGAGTACTCACGATATTGTCTGAGCCTATTATTATTGCTCACGATACATATAATTCAGTGATATGATATTCTCTATCTTATAACAAATTAACGTTCTGGCTTCGAAGAGTTATGAGGATATTTCGTACTATGCTTCGAGGAATAAGTGGTATTATCGTTGGTAGTTTTGTGGTTAGCAAGCAGTATCATTGCGGGTGATGACTATTAAGAACCGATTCAGACTTCCAACCCGATTCATCAAAGAATATCGAGCTCACTTAACCTTTTATACCCCGAAGCATCGTGTGATGCTCGAGACAATTACAAGATGCGCCGGAGTCGGTATTTTTAATAATACTGAGGGAAAAGGTAAGTATCCTTTAGTATTCCAGATCAGGCACTCCAAATCTATTTACTCAGAATATAACGTTTCTGCTAGTGTAAGCAATAAGTAGACAAAGTCAACTTCGCAATCGCAATCAAATCGCAATTGGATAAGAGGTTTGTTCGTGCATAACAAACATACAAATAAATATTATCTTTTATATAAAATATTTTTATTTAATTATATTTTATTTTGATATTTTTATACTAATTTAATATACGAAAGGTGCCATACGATAATTTCGACATAGATATTAGTAATCGTAATAAAAAATTGTATTACGATATATGAATGTATGTAATAACAAATTAACACGAACACAAAGTACAGTTGGAGTTTTCGAACACATTACTCTCGACGCGGTTTCAGTTGACCGAGTGTGCGGTCTACTTAAACAATGAAGGAACATCTGAAGTCACAGCGGCAATTTACTTTTAATCTTTTAATTTTGGTTTTTAAACTTTTAATTTTGATCTTTTAATCTTTTAATTCTATCTTTTGATTTTCATATTCTAATATTAACGTTTTGGTGGAGCTTGTTTTATGTCTATTTTTAGATTAAAATTTAAAATTACCGTTTCATATCTAAATTATGCTCAAGTTATTGTATGGTTTTAAATAATACCACCCGTATTATATATATTTTATTAAATATATACTATTTTCTATAATCTAAAACAAGTAAGCGAATAAACTCAAACGTGTTGTTACAAAAAATATGTTTTTTTAATAAAAAAATAAACGATCACTTTCTGATTCTGAGTTTAGTTTTATTTTATTATTTAGTGGTATTATTTGTTAATTATTCTCGTATTTTCATTAAGGGAGTTCGATGTTCCTATTATGAAATAAATATTTTGAATTGGGATTTTAATTTCGTACTTGCAGTCATGAAAAGTTTTTATAGAAATACCGGCAATGTATTCTTACAGAATTTTCTTTCAGAAATTCGCAAATGAAATGGTAGCGAAGTACATCAAGGGTTTTCATTCATCTTTTGTTCTGATCTAACCTCCTCATGATCTACCGTGTTGAGCTACGAATGATGCTGAGGGGCTAGGTTTTTCCTCCCATATTTTTGTTGGTACTCAGTAATCCTGCTATATATTGGTGAACGTGGGTAGACGTAAGACGATGCATGTTATGAGACAAATTTTTCGTCTAATTAATTTGGTTTATTAGTAATTATCTCACATATGACAGTCGTAATATTACACTCGATGTAAAATTAACATACTTCGTTACTTTTATAAGGTTATTTCAAACATATAGACATTTTTGGATAATTTATGGCATCTCAAAATCGATCAGATTTTTTTCGTAAAATTTATTTAAGACAGGGCTAATACAGTTTTAGTCAAACCTTTTTAGACGTTTTAGTCATGTCAATTATTTTACCTTAATTTTACGAGATATTTACAAGTATCTCATGTACTTTCTGTAAGGATAAGACAGCCAACTCCGGACTGTTTAAAATTATTTTCAAACCAAATGAGGACTGACATACAAGAGCTCTGGACATATATGCTTGCCGTGCCTGTCACACACCTAACTATCTCTTTTAATACTTATTTGTACCTCACCCACACACAGCTGCGCTCCCCCCGTGTCGCGTACAGCTGTAGCTGTGTGGGTGGACTTCTTTCGAGCGTCCCTGTGTGCGGGCGAATTTCTTTCGAGACGTAATAAGGGGACGTTTCTTTCCCGCTAAGGTTTTAATGTCGACCACGATTCGGCGGCGAACGCGCGCCTTTCGCGGTTAGAGAAAGTTGTTTTTTTTTAGTTCAGTGCCGTGAAAAATTGTGTGTAGTGAGAAAAAACTATTTTTTGTTAATGTAAGTATTTGTTTTTGGTTGAATTAATTACAAAGTTCGTGAGGGAGGGTGGGGTTTCGTGGAAACCGCAGGCTCATTAGCCGGCGTTCACACTACGATCAAAGTTTGAAGATACATATTGTGATAACGGGTTACACGGGCCGATGTCTCAATCTGAGCAATTTAAGTTTTGTTTACGATACGTTGTTGGTATTAAGATGTAAATATATCTATCATTAGATATACGTTAAGTTTGTGTTGTTATTTAGAGCAGGAGGTGAAACAAAATCGTGAATTAAAATAATATTAAAAAATTGTGAAATAAAACGAAGTCAAGCGAATATTGAATACAAAAAAAGATTATAAAGTATTGCCTGAATTATTTTAATGTACTATATTGAGCTAAAGAAATCTCAAAAAATACGCGAAAAATATATAAAGGAAAAAAAATGCTGAAAATACGTTTTTTTTTTGTTTTGTAATCGCTAACCTCTTTTTGTTACCGCTTTATGTGATATCCAAAATAATATATTTTCAAAAATGTTGCTTTTTGTTATCATCTTTTGTACATATTAATTATAATATTTTTTTCCTGCAATAGAAAGAATGGAAAAGATAAACTGGCAGATAGTTTTATCATAAAGTCCGTCTTTTGTATTATATGATACTATATATACATAATATGTATGATGCAATAAAATTTTAATAAAATACGTAATTGACTTTATGTAAAACGACCACCGCCCACGGCTTTGCCCGCGTGGTGTTTAAATAACATATATTGTTATTCCAGACTATAATCAATCCCGGTAAAAAAACAATCTGATCCGTTCAGTAGGTGGGAAACAGTAAAGAACATCCATCCATCCATCTTCACAAACTTTCGCATGTATAATATTAGTAGGACTAACAATACTCAAAATAAAGTGACTTTAGTTTTACCCGAAGTACGGACTTAAATTTTAACTCGATATCAAACTCGTTTAGGAGTAAGTGTGAACTCCCATTAATGAAGACCGCCCGCCTTAACTTTTACTGGCACTTATTGCCCGCCCAGCGTGACGAATTTGCCTTGTTTCACAATGTTCGGCTCCTTTAACGCGTAATTTCAGTGTGTGAAAAATGTAGTTAGCAAGAGTAATATGGAATATGTTTAATTTATATCTGTATACCAATTTTCACAATTTAAAATTACTATATTACTAGCTGACCCGGCCGATGTTGTTCTGCAATGAATTATGTTATATTCTAACCAAAATAAGAAGTACCTATGGTAAATGCTCATTGCATTAAATATGTTTTGCTATTTGGGCAATTCGATATTTTTTATAGTTTGGCTGAACTCTTAGAGTCCCACATAAAATTCTCAAGAAATGGTTTTTTCTATACTTTTAAATCTAGGTATCCTAAGCACACCAAAAAAAGTATTGTTTAAATCGGACCAGCTGATCTCGAGTTTTGCGCCTAGCAACACATTTGGCGATTCATTTTTAATTATACACGAGTAGATTATTATTTGTTTATTTTATTACTTTTGGCCACACACTATGCAAGCGAGCACCAGTTCTCATTCCCATACAGGTCGAAATTTCAAAAACGCTAGTAGTGTAGTAGTAAAACTTATTGTATTCTATTCTTTTCCACTTTTTAAAAAATCAAATGCAAATATACACTGTTGCATGGTTTATCTTCGAAGACAATGAATTTTCAAGCTAACTTTCGTGTGTTAAATCAACCAATACCCCCTGTATTAAACTGTGATAAACACCTATATATTTTCTCATCTCAAGATAGACTAGATCTATCGCTTTAAAAAAAATCATTAAAGTCGGTTTAGTGGGTTTGTGTTTGGGCGTGAAAGCGTAACAGGCTGACAGACAGTGTTATTTTCGCGTTTATATTATTAGTAAGGATTTTGACGGTTACTTGGTAGTGACTTTACCTGCAAAGCGAAGCGTCCCGGGTTCAATTCCTGGGTAGAAATTTATGTGAAGAAAGTTAAAGTGAAATTTATCTAACTTTTAACAGTTATTTTCATAATTTTTAAATCCCTCTACCCTAACCTCTTACAAAGTATTCGTAATGCATGCGGCGTTACCTCAAATCAGTTTTGACTTGTAACATTAGAATCTTAACAGTAATCTGTAACTGATTTCTGTCTGTATATGGAAGACATATGGAACAAACTTATAGTATGGGGGTTGTAGTAAGGAGTACAACCCCAAAAAACAACCACTTAGACATTTAGACATTTAGGTTAGTATTTGTATTTGATATTTAGGGGTCGTTTTATTGAAATCGGTGCACACATAAAAATATACGTCAATTCATAGAATTCCGTCTATACAAATTCCGCGCGAACGGAGACGCAGGCATAGCTAGTTCATATAATATATGAAAATTGTTGGTTAGCACATAAAATTTACTAACTTAGTGCTCAACCTGGTATTACACAGTTAAATTAATAAATTCCATTCAATCATTTTTAGAATTGACGATATTAGAACGACACGAGAGAGGTCGCACTAACTTGGTGCCATCTAATTGTTGCGACGTGTAAGTGGTAACACGTGCGTGTCAAATTCACTTCAAGTTAT
>DWKC01000101.1:0-16263 GCA_018249195.1 Racta chiria
ATGTTATATCATAGGTCTTCAACGCCAGATTTGCAGGTGATAAAATATTTATATGCTAATAATGGAATTTGTAACGCCCGACCGTTTCAAATATGGAACAAAATTGCTTTGGAGTTACGAGTTTTGTAACGATATCCTGAATTTCAGGGTTCCGTAGTAAAGGAACGTAAGAAAGGCCTACATAGACAAATCCTGACAACTATTTAACCATCAATTAGGTCATGTGACTGTCGCAACTGCACTAAAAACTGAATTATATAAATATATTATTAATAAAAAAAAAAACTTTATGGTATGATATTAACTTTTTATGGTTTTTGGTTCACTAACGCACATAACTTAAAAATTAGAGGTGCGTGCAGTACTCGACAACGGATCCGAAACTAACTGCTAGGTAATGTTATGACGTATGGGCTAAAACTAACCTCTTTATAGTGAGGTAAAAAGTATGGCTTCAACGTAATAATTGCACACTGAGCATAGTTCTCTCCTCATATCCCCGCATAACTGAGGAGCTTAGAGCATATAAGAATAAGATAAGATTATGAAACATTTACTTCGCGACGCTGCTCCATGGCCCCGATGACCTCAGCTACCTTTCGATAACAACCACAATCGATCCTTCTACCGAGCGCCCGCTGTTTCTTCACTTGGTTGATCACTTAGGATCAATGCAAGCCTCAACTTCAGTAGGGTAAAAAGTATTGTGTGAAAATTGTGTAAAGCCGATCGGAATGGCGGTCACAAGGAAGTTTAATTGTGATTACATCGTAGATTCGTGAGGTCAGTCGGGCCGCGTGAACCCGGCTATGTGTGCTTCCGGGCCGCATGAACCCCACATTTTGTTTTCGTTCATTTCGACACGCCTGACAATAGTAACTAATTGAGCCTATTCACTATGATTTCAAATACAATGTGATGTGTACTACCGCACTTGGCAGCGTGGTGGGTCTTTATCTCAAACTCAAATTATACAGGGTGTCCCGTTAGATGTGAGGACCGTGAGATCTATCGATTTTACCTCCTTTAAGGTTTATTCATAGTTATTATCATCATGTATTTCGTTAACAACATTCACGGGTCCTAGTCGACCCGGTCATTTGGAATTAATTGGCTTACAGATTCATCACTTAGAGGCCTCTTTTAGACACTTAATGTGATGTGGTAGGTACACATTGATTGTTTTTTTTGTAGATTTTTTATGTTATGTTTATTTGCCGCAAACGGACAGACGGATTACGTGATGGACAGTGATCATTGCCACCCATAGCTAAGATAAATAGTTTTTGAGATGTGGTTGTTTTTGTCCTAAATTTAAGTTTTTTTCTATATATTTTCCTACTTGGATCGAAAAGCACTGTGGCCTATTTCTAAGTGACCCTGCCTGCTAAGCAAGGGGTTCCGAGTTCGATTACCGGCTGGCTGTCTACCCACGTCACAGGGAACCCTAACGCGGGGTATGAGTGTCTTTGAGTGTTTACTGCACCATTGTAAACATAGGTGGTAACTTACAAAAGTAGCACCGCATGAAACCTAATAAGGACGTTGCAAATGTACATCATAAAAAAATAACCTGAGTAAAAATACAAAAAAAAAAAACATAATAATATTGGATATTATTAAAAATTTTACATCAACATTAACGTACGCGTTTAAACATTTAGAAAATACCAAAAACCCCTGACATTGTCACGATTTGCCGAACAAATTACTCGTGTTTTTCACAAAATGTATCTCATTGTGCAGACACAATACAACTAGGAGTAAACTACAGCTCTGTGTCGAAAACTAATGACTACTAATTAACTTGTCAAATCCGTTTTTAGAGACAGCACAAGCGACATTGTTGAGAGTCTAGTAATGATCGGAAACAATAATTTCTACTTCCCAAGTTTTTGTCACGTCAGTCAGCTTGCGAAGGAACAATACAAATTACCAAGTCCGAACCATTGCTCAGATTGACGGGTTGATAAACATTGGTATGTCCAGCTTCTGTTTTTTTTTTATATTTTTTTTTAATAAAAGAATAAGTGCTTGAATACGATCCCGTCGGATATTAAGCGGCGATGTGGTCTTATATGGTAAAGCGTGTAAATTTTTTTTTTCTTATAAGTTAATGCTTGACATCCATCCCACCTGATGGTAAGTGGCGATGATGTCTATATGTTGGGCGCACTAACTTAGTAAATGCCTATTCACTCTTCTCTTGAAGACTACCATACCATACGTAAGCGGGAACACCGACGCAGGCAAGTTATTAGTTTTAGGAAGCCTATTTCACTCTTGAACTGAAGACATTAAATACCTACAAGAACATCAAATATTTACAATCTACCACCGTTTCGGAAAGGTGCAATAATAAAGAGAAGAAGATACGGCGAAAGCAACACCTCAGCACTGACGTGGGCAACTTATTTCAGTACTTCGCGGTGCGCATGATGACTGAACGTCTAGGAATTTTTATAGCTATAAAGCTGGCATCATACGATGCTCGAATCTACTGACAGCCGACGGCCGCGAACCGAACTTCTATTTTCTGTCTGTACCTTGAGATACTAGGTAATTAATACCTATTATAATATCTTACACTAGAGCTTGATAACTCGAGTTCGCGTATAAAAAGCACAATATCTCGAATGAATTTACTGATATTCCTACTTATTTACCTTGAGGGCCCGATAGCCGTCAACCATCAACGATCGGGTCACTACTAATTAAGGTCACCGACCCGGTGTTGAGATTAATTAATTAAATTAATTAATAGACACTACTTTACTCGAAAGAGACTCCAGAAAGAAAGAGGTACTCCAGATCTTAAATTTTAACATCAGGTACGGTAAGGTATGGTAATTAATACTTATGACACTAAAAACCATTCCTATGGTAGCATTTCAATATCTCTAATAGTATGATTGATTTCTTAGTATGCTACATCAAGTACATACTCAAAGTCTGTAAGTTTTACTATGCCTGTATCTTACTATCAATTGTAAGTGACAAACTATATATTTTATGGTAATTACCTGATTACTGTCATTTGACCGGTTTGGGCTTGCATTTAGAACGAAAGTGTATTTGTGTTGTGCAAAGTAATTAATTTTAATTCAATATTTTAATTTTAATAGATAATCTATTATCAATCATAGATTCTTGACATTTATAAATATGAACAAATGAAATACAATCAAACACGTAAAATTAAAAAAAGACAAAGAAATATTGATTTGCGCACTCGTGAGAAACAAACTTCCTACACCTGAAGGACCCTATCTGTAAATCTATGTACGATTGATTACCGACTCTCAGTTCAAAGGTCAGTTAAAAACATTAGCTATGCGATATACAATTAAGGTTTTTTAGTTAAAGGTCAATGTTGAGGGTGTCGTGACTCTGGGAACTTCTTCCTAATGTCCATCCGTCATTACTGAGTTGTTTTTTTATTATAATACATTATTATCTGTAATTATTGATTGAGACTTCAATATATTCCTTTTTTTATGCTATATGCAAGTATACAAACAGATGGATCGTCTTATGATAAGTGACCACCGCCGCCCATGACTATTAATTATATTATGTCTGTATTATTTGAAAAGATGTGCTGAGGAGTCTTTTGCCGTTTCTTCTCCTCTTTATTAAGGCACCTTTGCGAAACGGTGGTAGATACTAAATATTTGACTTTCATAAGTGTATTGATAATACCTACGCTATACACAATAGGCTATGAAGAAAAGCGACAGACGGGATTGTTGAAATATCTGAAAACGCAGGGAGGATGAGGAAAGTAAACAGAACACTGTTGAAGCACCCGGGTCAATAATTACACCAACATATACATATTTGTTGTTTACATAAATACATATAATACTGTTTACATACATGAATGTTTCATAGCTATATCTTGGAGTATATTTAAATAAAGATATAAATATTTTTCGTTTTTGAACTGTCGATTTGTGGGGATGAAAACAGTCCCACGTGACGTAGTAGTATTGATAACATAATCCTTCCGAGAACCGGAAACCAAGCAGCGGGCTTCTGTCGCCTCTTACCACCCTGGTCTCCCAGCACGAGATTGTGGTTAGTATACTAGGCCGCCCTAAGACGATGTTAAATAATTTAGCATGTAGATACCTATCTACTCGTAAATAAACTTCATTCGTTAGTTTGGTCAATTAGTATGCATCCAACGTTGGTGTGTCTAAACATGGCACTTGTTTATGGAGTCGTAATGTTAGTGAAATATAGGTAATAACATTATACACTCGTTGCAGAATAATCCCTGAACTTTACTGAGGTAGTCGGTTAGTTAGTGAGCAGTTCACTCTGGATGTGAGAGGTCTACGAAATGTAAGAAATTTGGTGCTATTTTCAGGGTTCTGTAGGCAATTAGAACTCTGTATAGATTTTTTTATACATTGCTTCAACTCATTAATGGCCCATTACAGAGCACTCTGAGGAGGCTTAGAGCATACACCGCGCTTCTCCAATGCGGATTGGTGGAGGTTTTATACCTAAAGCCTACAAACGTGCAGACAGTTTATGTGCTGATAAGTGATCACCACTGCCCATTAACGCGCCCATTAATTGCACTGGATATTAACAACACCAGGGGCAGCGCCAACGTGTACCAAGAAGCAAGTGATGGATCCGCTTTTTGAAGGACCCCATGTCATAGCTTTCAGGGAATATCGTTGCAAGAAGTTCGTTCCATAACTTACACGTCTGTGGTAGGAAATAATTTCTCCTTATCCGTCTGCGCGTCTGTCGAATAAATAATAGCTTCATTTATAACCTCCCATTAGAATTTCATGTGTACCGGATGGTATGGACAATCATAACTACCTATAACCTGAGAACAATCATTCAATTGACACATAAATGCCTGCCCTGGGATTGGAACCCTGGACCGCTGTCGAAGGATCACTACCTAGACAGGGCCGTTAATATGTCACCTGATACAAACTTGACCTGTTTAACGCACTTATATACATACTGATATTTTATGTAAGACTATATAACATAGAATAACAAATTACAAGTAGTTTTACGAATAACCCATGTGTTGCAAAAACGTGATAACATGTGCGACAAAATATAATTCACAACAGCAACAATAACAGATAAAACCCTGATATTTTTAACGCAAATTGACACATCAGTGTTAACGCACCGTTATCTCTGATTCTCTGTAAAATATTACCTCGCATCAAACGTGTTAAATTATTCGCATTGTCAGCTCACCAGATGGCGTTGTCTTTTTTCGTGGGTGTGATTAAATAATCGATTTTTATTATCGATGTTTCGATTTGCGACAATCGGTGTCATCGTTATTTGTGTCAGGGTCCTGAGATGGTCTCTGGCCGGCCGGCCGGTCTGACGAGTACCATCGACAGATTTATTAACATTGTCCAACCTTCTTACGTAATGTGATAATTTGTGAACATATCTTTACAATGGTCTTCATACAATTTATATTTGGTATCTGGTAGGCTGAGTTTTGCTCAGTGTACAACATCTTTACCAAACGTAATTTAATTTTAAAAGACTAGATGGTACCTTTTTGTTGTAAGTACAGTTTAAAACAATTATTATTTATCCACTAGCTGTATCCGCGACTCGTCCACGTTTGTAGATGCCGTCCAAATTACATCAGCTATCTGCTAAAGAAAGCATCGTAAGAATCGGTCCAATCGCGCCAGAGATTAGCCGTAACAAGCCCACAGACAGACAAAAATTGTAAAAAAATTATATATGTACCGTGTATACATATTTAAGCATTTAGTAATAAGCGGTTATTTTAATATTACAAACAGACAGATATGTATATATTATAATTCGGTACGTTAAGTTAATTCGCTCTGTGTAAACTTTCTACCTTACTTATCCTAGTCGTTCAGAAAGAATAATTTGCAAAATTGATGCAACCAGCGCAAAATTTTGCAAATCATATGCCAAAATTATCTTGACAACCCAGGTCGTTCTTATAAGAATTCAGTGGATTTATTACGGCAACCTATGTGACTGAGAGGACATTTGAATTCGATTATGTTTGAATATCATTTTATTGTCGCACGATTTATTTATCTCCAATCCAATGTTATGAAAGTCAAAAAAGGTTATTATGACATTAAATTATGAATCTAAAAAACTTTCTCATGAAAACAAATTTAATTCGGTGACGCTCATCATTTTTGCAACCCTAAGCTGTGCCACTGCTAGATTAGGGACACAATTTTAACCCAGAACACAAAGTAACTGTGAAAAGTACATTACTTTATCAACTAGAAAAGATCTGATGACCTTCAAAGGGCTCAAAGGATTTTTTCGAATCATAGCATCTGAGTTCTACATCTGCTAGCGAGCATCTGATAGCGGTTGAGTTAAGGGAAAAGTCCAATGCCCTTTCCTACTGTTTCCCCCGTCCGACACGCGATTTTTTAAAAATTAAATATGATTTTTTTACACCGATGTGAAAAGTGGAGTCAATTGCAGACCCAACACCAATTTATACCTAAAGGCAAAAGGTACGTGCCAACGCATTGAAAATAAACTCTCTTCTCGGAACATAAAAAGCTACATTGAAACTCGATGAATCATTACAGCTGTGAATGAAAACGAAAGTACCATTAAGTAACCGCTCAGAGACACTCTGTCTGTCTGTACGAGTAAATTATTAACTTGTAGTTTTGATTCAGGAATACGTATCTTCGACTCAGTGGATGTGCCTTTAGTGGAAGTTAAAGTTATAGCTAAGTATGTGTTGATGACTGACAGGGAATTATATAGGTCTCTTATCATAAATGAGGAGGCCTACAGCATACTCCATCAGACTGCTCCAGAGCAGATTGGTAGAGTGGTCAGGTTAGATTCTTCTTTCTGCTCATCTTCTTTCTCATATTATAACTTTATTGGGGGCATTCTTCTCTTTTATTATCAAACTCTAGGCTCACTCTTTTCTCTTTCATATCATCTTTTACACAATCTATCTATCTTTTCGTTGACTGACCACGTCTACTTCCTCCACCCACATTCATAGTCATTCGCTCTTCTCGACATTGGAGTTTAGTGGCCAAACCAATTATCGGAAGTTTCTATGACACCCAAAGGCCTCAGACATGGCTAAGTGATTGCTATCTAATGCCCTTTGAAGGATGGAACGGGGGTCATCCATACTTTAACTGACCGCGTTCAACATTGCTTAACTAGCCCGGTCTTTTAGGATCATCACAAACATCACAACAACACAAAACCATGTCTCTTCCCTTTTGAAAGACTAAATTACCTTCATTCTATTCTCAGCCCTTCGAGTTGAATGGATTCAATTTGCTGAATGAATCTATAGTCAATATACGAGTATCTAAGGAAACTATTTCAAATAGGCAAATTACTGGTTTTCTATAGATAAAGTAATATGTCAGCATTCTTTGAAAATGTTATACATGACTTTGAACAGGCTAATGCCTAGCGTCTTAGTCAAAATGTCAAAAGAAGATTGAAATGTATTACAAAGGTGCGCTTCGGCATTGACGCTACGAGTATACCTTCGATGTAACTTCGCAATAACATTACAATAATGGACTCTTTTATTATTATTAGTCTGTATTATATTTATATTACCCCTTATGATGATGTATGTTTGAAAATAAATTATTATTCTACAGAACCAATGATCATTTCAAAAGTTACTAAAGTTAATTTCGTTTGTAATTTGAAAACCAGTTCAATAATTGGTTTTCAAATTTTGTTTGTAACTTTTGAAATGGTTGAAAATAATAAATGCTACTAATGTTATAAATGTGAATGTAAGTTTGTTACGCTTTCACGCGAAATCTACTAAACCGATCATCATGAAACTTTGTACACATACTTTTGGAGGTATCAAAAGTAACATATATCATGAGTACTCGTATAATGCATAATGTACAGAGTCCTCACTGAGTTCAAAATCAGTTACGTAAACGTCAAACAAACAATCATGGGTACTTATTTATTCCTAAATATACGTTAATAAATATTTAATAATGGTATAGTTCCATGGTTCTACCTATGTGACTCGATGAATACAAAAGGTTATTTGCCCGTTGCCAATGAATTGCTAAATATTTCTCAATGTCTGACAAATATTCTGGTTCTCGCATGACAGTAGGCACTGTGGTATATTGACGGTATTTCTTTGTTTTCGCTTTTTACTGTGGAACTTATTTTATTTTTATCTTTTATTTATGTCAGTGGAATGGAACTTATGGAATGAACTATGGAATGTCTGTTGACTTAGTCCACGTACAATGTTTATAAACTGATATCGTGAACACTACAATTAGATTTCCTTCTCTTCTTCTCTTTCATCTTCTTCAGTGTTACAAGATTGTAACACATTGTTGTATCAATTGGATTGTATCAAAATCTTTACTAATATCACTAATGCCAAAGTAACTGTCTGTCTGTCTATCCGTTATGGCTTACCGCTCAAACTACTAAACCGATTTTGGTGAAAATTGGAGGTAGAATAGAGCTTGAGGAAAATTGTAGGATACTTTTTATTGCGAAAGACTTGAAGGGGTTGAAATAAGGGGTGAAAGTTTATATGAAAGATCGTTGCTATCGAAGATATGAAAAATTGTATTCCTGCACTTGAGGTGGTGTTGTTTGTGGGGGGAATGTAAACTGATCCATGCGGACGTAGTCGCGGGAAAGAGCTAGTATTCTATAAATAATGTTTAGTATATACTTTGAGCTACTTATGCATTATACACGCACACACACTCTAATCTCTGAAGCCTCCCCAACAACGCATCACATGTTAACCAGCCTCCCTTGCTCAATCTAGATCTAATCTCAATCTAGCTTAAGCCCTCCCCTCCGACAAATGCAGGGTCAAACCACCTAAATCCCCACATACAAATCCAGGGTAAAGTTCCCCACTCACACAAATCCAGAGTAAATCCTACAGAACTTAGGGGTGAATTCTCCCTACGCACCTGACTAATGTCAAGGCACCTCTTACACACATATATATATATATATATATATATTGATAAGTAATGCCCCTACAAATCCAAGTTCAAGCCTCCGTCCTCCAAACAGTGCCTCCAAACAGTTCCTGAGTCCCCCATATGATCGACGATATTTAATCTCTAAACAGGTGTCATTCAATTTAGTAGGACCATTACAAATTTCGATAAAAGATGATGAACGAATACAAATTATTTAAATTAAGTAAAAGCCATTAAGAATCTCATATTATGAGATTAATCTTTCACGTATGATCTATTACGTATGCTGTGATGTAAACATATTCGTAGTATAGAAATGTTTTGATCAATAAAATTATTTAGCGCAGGTTTCAAACGTTGAGCCATAGATGATACACATCAATACACATAATACGGCAGTACTCGCAGACCAAAGTACTCTATGTCGCAGACTAAGCAAGAATAATGACAGTATACATGGCTTAGTTATAAGTGACGTGCAGGGGGATGACAGATTATTGGACCTGTCATCATTTTATTAACTTCCTGTCATAGTGCCATCTTTTCTTGCTGAATGAATTTCTTTTTCCTCACTTTTCTTTGATGCCATAGAGTAACTTATATGTAGGGAATTTGGTGCTCGGATCGTAAGCACGTGGAAATCCTGATCGATCCACTTGTAATCTGTAGGGGACTATCAACTCAAAAACGCTTTGTGAAAAAGCTATATGACCGCAGTAAGGTTTATAGTAACCTCATCATAGGTAATTAAATAAAATGGAGCAGCGATATTATACGTACTCAGTCTGTTGTCGTCTGCCGTATTGTTCTGTGTACTTGCGTTATGCAAACACCCTGCCTTTATATATAGTCCCATTTTTCAAACTTATGGTAAAACATTTAAAGGTTATTAAACAAATCACAAAATCAAAGTCCAAATAAATATCTGTATTGATACATAACATAGCCGCGTAATAAACTTAACAAAATCATCATTGCTAATACTTGGTAACTTTAAAAAATAGACATTTTTGGCAATAAATAAATTTAATTGATCTTAAAATATATAACAATAACAAACATTATACAAAACAAAACAGTTAACGAATAAAGTTCGTTTATTATGGCAGTTTTTGTAATGTCAAATTAACGAACATAAAAAAAACATTATCTACAAAGCAATTTCTTCCATCTAATCTTTGGCTTATTACAGTTTCTTTGGTGAAGTGAATTACCTTAAATTACTGGTTTTATTAATTATTAACTTATTTTGTTATTCAATACAAATATACTCCTGAGCACATTACATTACTCGTCGAAGTGTACCAATGTAGTATTTTCAATATATATAGTATCGGCTTTGCGTACCGCCGAAGGGGGAACACAAAAAGGAGGTGGATGAGACCAAAATCCATTTTCAGTGCACACTATAGAAGACTCTCCTACAACCTCGTAGCCATCATTACACGCGTAAATCATTAGATCCCCTACAGGGTACTTCCCGTCTTTTGATGACAGTGATGTCAAGAGACGCCCATTTTCTGGAACCAGCGGGTCAGGGCAGTATATAGCTGTTGACAAAATTAGATTTTTAGATTCGTAAACTATAAATCGAGAAAATTAAGTTATAACCATCTAAATATTAATTTGTCAGCGTTGCAAGTACTTTCGCAACTTAGGATTGACTTCAACCCATTAATGACCCGCTACTGGGTAAGTATACACGCCGCCCGATGGCTTCAGACGAGCGATTACCCATCTCGACGTGCCCGCTACTGCTTAAGTTCGTTGATAAGTTGGGATCGATGCAAACCGCCGCTAAGAGCGCTCCATAAACGTATTAAGAATTTAACATTCAAATACTTTGTGTCTATAGAAATAACTAATGCAATTTTAATCTAAAACTTAATATAGTAAATTCAAATTCGAAATCATTTATCTTCTTAGGAACCAATAACTCACTTAACGAATGTCAAAAAGTCAACAATTCCAAGTTAATACCTGAATTCTACAATTAGTAACAAAAATTAATTAAATAAATTATTCGAATACAATATCGCCTAATGTCTCGATAGACAATACTTAATATAAAAACAGTGTAGGTAGTTTATAGGTAATCTGTCTAGTAAAAGCTGAAGCGGTGATTTTCAACTTTGGCAACATTTTGAGATTCATGATCACAGAGGGTTGAAACACTTGATTTCGATATATATATTTTTTAAATTACACATAACTTTATGATCGGACGTTTTCATGGTATTGAGTTTTTGTAATTAGATTTTGATCATTGTAATATGTAATTGGTGTGTTATTGTATTTTTCTTTAAGCCGTTTTTGAATCGACATCCTTAAATCTATAAACTGACAAGAAATAAAAAAGCATCAAGAACGTTGTTTTGTCTTGTATTAAGAGATAAAATAACATACTAAGGTTTTTAAAAACTCTCCGCTTTTTGCCACTATTATCTACTTTCATTAGATATATTCTATTTCACTAATTCACTATTTACTCTTAGAATAATAAGTAAAATATAAAATGGCTCCTTCCAAGTCCATACTCATATTAACAATGCAGGCGAGACGATGCCGAACATTTTACTAGTTCATATGTGCGCGCCAACCCTTACACAACAGATCATAGACAAATTTTGACATAGATTATACGATTAGACGAGAGACGAGTGATAGATTATTGTTTCATATACCACAACGACATCTATGATTGGTAAACTTGTTGGTCAGACATAATGTAGATGGCGCTTACATGTAATTATAAATACATATTACGGGAGTATAAACTGTTGCTCTTACACCTTTAATGGGGGAAAATATCATTCTTATGCTTTGAATATAAGCTTATTTTTCGTTCTTACATAACTAGAGGTAAGGACATATAGGACTACATACCCATTACAACGGTCGAAAGGGGATCAGCATTTCAATATCATTCAATTCAATTCAAAATATTTATTTCATCATAGGAACATCGAGCTCACTTAATGATGACTAATTGATTTTAGAGAAATTAAGGGGTTATTTAATTCGTCGGTTTTATTCATTGATATCCATTATTCACAGGATTAATATTAAATCCTTACTTATTAAAAATTCAATTTAATTCTATATTTTTAGTTGCTAATTTTACTTTTTTTCCTGAATTTTTTTTAGGTTTAGCAGTAATACCTCGTCGATATTGCGCTCCTCATACCATCTATATCATATAGCACGTATCCTGTAGAAATTTGAGTATTATGTTCCAATGTTATTTCAGGTCTTTCCAACTGTCCCCATAACAAATATCACTCACACCAAAGAGTTTCTCCGCTTTGCCGTGACAGAACGAACAAGAAAACACAATTTTCCATTTATAGTATTAGTATGACTTCATGAACACTCCACTGACTCCTTACAGACGAGACAATAGACATAATTCATATACTTTATTAGGGTAACCGTTCTTCACTGCAGTATCTATTGTGCCTTGTTGGCTTTTGCAAATTCTTCATGACATTGTAAAATATTGTTAAAATCAGTAGCTTTCTTAAAATGTATAACAATTATACATTTTTAAATTATTCGCTGTTGCGTCTGAGAGCAAAATATATAGCAAAATTTGGCCAAATGAGTAATAACAAATAATTAGTATGAAACGCATCATAGTCAAGGGCGAAGCGCTACAAGCGTAACTTCCGTAATTATATTGTGCTGTTTTATAGTTCCATACTTAAAGGGCTTAATTATTGAGCTTAGTTTCATAATATTATAATTATAGAATTACTAATAAGACGCTGCTACACTATGCATATTAGGTAAATAATAGTGTACCTCGAACGAATTCGCTGCATGCCAATATAATCAGTTTTGCGTTACGGCGTTTGTGCCGTATTGGGGCGGTCTAGAATACCAATCCCAAATCCCATGCTAGTAGACCAGGGTGTCGTAAGAGACAACAGATTTCGGCTGGTTGGTGGTTTATCACTTCCTTCCTAGCAGGCATCGCGTTATTCACCACCCAGCCTGGTGTTGTTAATCTCGGGGCGGCGGTGATCACTTATCATCAGGTTACCCGTCTACTCATTGCCCTGCCTAAAACATAAAGCAATACACATTCCAATACGAAATAAAACAATAGAAGCTGTTGCAATAGTCGTAATGAATAATAGCGTTAGGACCATAGGCGTAGTAAATATTTGTGTTAGTTCAAATTAAGCCTTTAGTTGTGACATAGTAGCAGATTCTTTTAACAACGTTAGACGTAATATAATCTTTCGAAAAGTCGCTCTGTCTGATGTTATACTCGCAAGCCTCCTTCAATCGTTCAGTAAAATAAAACTTGCTTTGCATTAGCTACATTATTTGTTAAAGTTATGTAAATATCGTTTTACTATGTTACTAGCTGGCCCAGCAGACGTTGAGCTGCAATAGAATATTATAAAATCCATCAAAATTTGAAAAATTATGCTACTCGTACCCGTGGTAAATGCTCATTATAATACATAACTTTTGGCAAGGGGGCAATGCTATATCTAATATAATTTAGCTGATCTCTTGGAGTCCCATCCCGTAATTCATTACGGGATTTTTTCAGAAATGATTTTATTCTATACTTTTAAACTTAACCTAAACTATCCTGAGCACAATATAAAAAGTATTGTTTATTCGGTCGAGCCGTCCTCGAGTTTTGCGCATAGCAACACATTTGGCGATTATTTTTTATTTATATAGATTAAATGTTAGTATTCTGGCGTTAGCATAGTGAAATAACTATTTTATTTATTGCGTGAGCGTGATCTAGTTATAGAATCAGGATCATAAATAAGATTTCCTATTATTATTAATAATCGATTAATTTTATGTCCATTCGTATACATATTCGTATGCATATTCGTTTCATCTATTAATAACAATCTTTAAATTCACAAATTATTATATTCTCGTGTTTGTTCATACCGCCAGCTGCCGCGCTGTAATAAGATTGCTAAGCTTCAAGCATGTTCACCTATGAAAATAAAAGAGGAACTTTAGCCGCCCAGACAGTTACGAGGAATATCTGAATAGATAGATGCCTTAAGAAAACTTTTACGGATATGTTTCTATATATATCACAAGTAGATACGCATATAAACTACTACATATAGTTTATAGGTTTTTAAGAATCATATTAAAATCTGTACACTGCATTTTTGTTGCATAGCACATATGATCCCATAATTCGCCATTTGCAATTTAAGTATATCAAAGTTTCAGTACAATGATATATCATTTATAGAAAAGACAGAGAGGTATTAGTAGTATTACTTTTGTAATATTAGCAAGATTATGAACCTTCTTGTGACCTTTCGTTTCCCGCGCATCTCGATAACAATAGAAAGTTATTGTGTCTCGCATCTTATGATGCCACGCGGAGTTTAATAGGTCAGTACGAACATATGCATAAAAATATTATAAACAGTCGCTATTCTATTATTTTTTTTTTAGTCCTCAAATTAATTATTACAATTCGCAAAGACACGCAAGCTCTTGAAATTTAAATAATCAAGACAACACTTTTCCATGACGCGATTATTACGTCTTAAAGCCTACCAAACCTGCAGTTACCACTTAATAAGACAAGTTTCAAATTTCTTCCCCATAAATAAGTGCATAGCAAATTTACAGACACAAAGCACATGCTTTGAAGTACGCTAAATTCGATCTCCTACATTTAGCTCATTAACTTTATGACACTAATCTATAAACTCTGTAAAACAAAACGAGTCGACGTAAGTCAATAATAACAATATGAGCCAGCAAGACACAAATATTTTACAATTAGTAATGTAAAATGTTTTTATTTTTATAAATTTATAAATTGCAGTTTGTATTTAAAAACAATACTGTATGTATAGTTGTTTTTGAAGTTGTTTTTAGATTTGATAGTTGTTTTTGGTGACATTTGATTAATTTTTTAGGCTTAAGATAAGTGTTAAAAGCCAGTTCAATAATATCTGAATTACTACTCTGCATTTTATTTTAGAGCCCGACGTGTTGTTCATTATCAAAAACTTCAGCTGTCTCAATAAACGGGATTATTTTCAGGTCTAAGAGAATTTAAAAGTTAATAATTTAGTAGTCACAAACAGACAACCTCATTCCTCACAGTTCATTCCCTACAATCATCGAGACATTATTTAGTAATAACCCATTCGTAATAGGCATTTTAACAATCTAAAATCTGGTATGATATATGGATGCGTAGCCGTGAATAAACATCAGAATATAAATTACCATCTTATTATTTTATATCATTAATCATCTTTGTTATTTATTTATGTATATTTATTACGGACGCATCATATGTTTTACAATATTACAGACATCGCCACATCCCAGGCTTGTGTAGCCAAGATATCAAATGACAGTTACCGAAATCAAGCCTGGGAACGCATGCTGACGCGACATTCCGGGCCTAGCATCGGCCGGTCTCACCCTTAGCTTTAAGTAGATTTAATATAATTTAAAGAATTAGTTAATAAAAGTATAAATAAGTTAATGCATTGTTTAATTCGCACCTTGCTGCGCTAGCCTATCGTAACTTATGACTCAATTTAGTTCGTAAATATGTAAGTGTAAGTCCACGGCTCTAGCTTCACACTGCTCCGTACACAGTTTTATATAAATATTATGTCATATAAATATTATTGGTAATAAGTTTTGCGCACAGCAGCTTTTTACAAACACAATCACACAAAAATATACCTAATTATCACAAAAGTAAGTACAATTTATGTAAATTGCATAACAATTCAATTTAATGATGTGATAGAGCTATTCTGACAATAGAGCCAAAAGTTGGGCCTTGAAACATTGAAAAATAACGCAACACAACAAGTTAAGGTTTGCTTAATCTGGCCATAGATTATATCGAGGCAAATTCATAAGTTTACTTCGACGATGAGGAACTTCCGTGCAAACTTACATCCTCTATTTCAACCCCTGCCGGCATTTTTTCGCAATAGACGGTAGCGTTTGTCCTTTCTCAAACTCTAGTCTATCTCTACATCAAATTTCATCAAAATCTGCTGTGGTATTTAGGCGCGAAAGCGTAAAAAGCACACATACAGAACTCTGTATTATAGAAAAAATAACTACTTTTACTTGTATAATAATATTAGATATAATAATGTAATACCATTAATGGCGTTAAATTTTTTTGTAAAGCTCGCCTGGCTATTTACCATCTTCTTGCTCGGGTCAGCGACCAAATGACTCGTCGCGTTCCAATTCTTAAATCGCCCCCCCCCCCCCC
>DWKC01000102.1:0-16227 GCA_018249195.1 Racta chiria
TTAAATATTAATATAAATTAATATTATTATATAATTATTTATTCGAATTATATAGAAATTAAAATAGATACATGAAGTGTGAACTATATATGTAGTATAATAATCATATTATCAAATCAGGTCAAGTCAAAATAAATAAAATTATTATTGTGCTCAATGTGGGCAGTTTGTCCGGTTTAGCTGCCTGTTATAGTGTACCGTGGCAGTTTTGTTGTGGAGTTATATACGGTAAGTGTAAGGTTTTGAGTACGCCGTGGTTATTTATTTGCTTGTTCATAAGGTATTCCTTGATGTGTAATTTGAAGGAACGAATTGTTTGCAGTGCACGGAGAGGTGGAGGCAGATTATTCCAACACTTAGTGGCGGTGTACTTAAAACTACCTCGGAATGCTGCCGTGCAATAAGATGGGAAAAGCAACTTATAAGAATGTGAACGGGTGATATGTGTCGTTTTTAAGTCTCGCCTCCACTGCAGTTTATTGAATAAGTAAAGGGGATCCCTGTTCTTAATGACGCCGAAAAGAAGCGTCGCGAAATGTAATTTCCTCCGATAGTCCATTTTTAATATCTTTGCAGAATTTAAGTAAGGTGTGACGTGCGTGCGCGCGGGTATGTTGAAACAGAACCTCGCGCACGCATTCTGCACGCGTTGTATTAAATTCTGCGATCTCTTAAGTAGTCTGGGGCCTATAACGGTATCTGCATAATTAAATTTCGATAACACTAATGCCTCGCAGAGTCTTATTCGTAAATCGGTGTCTATATAATGCCTTATTTTATATAAGACTTTTAAACGATAAAAGCAGTTACGGGCTACGTTTATAATGTGGTTTTCGAAGCGTAACTCTTCATCCATTAGAACTCCAAGGTTGCGCGCTTCTGGGACACGTTCAATGCATTGACCCCCTAAGTTAATTGTGAAATTGTATTTTGAAATTTTTTGTATAGCTTTTTTGCTGCCTGTAACAAGGTACTTGGTTTTTAATGGATTTAGTACTAGTGTATTTGATTCTGCCCAGGCAACAATTCGTGCTAAGTCAGCATTAATTTTGTCTGTAGCCATTTGGGTATCACATGGTTTAAATGATAAATAAATCTGCAGGTCATCAGCATACATATGGTATTTGCAGTGCTTTATTTGTGACACAACATCGGCCGAATACAATAGAAAAAGTAATGGTCCGAGCACAGACCCCTGTGGAACTCCTCTATTTATGGGTTTATCTTTAGAAAAATAGGATTTTCTCCCCATTTCTTGCTGCAGAATTACCGTTTGCGATCGTTTGCTAAAATAGCTATTGAACCACTTGATTGCGTCGATGCTTAACCCATAATATGAAAGTTTGGCTAGTAATAAAGAAATGTTTAAGCTGTCGAACGCTCGGGAAAAGTCCAAAAGAACAAGAATAGTCACCTCCTTAGTACCCTGCGCGGTTAACAAGTTGTCTGTGACATCGATTAGAGCGGTGGTAGTACTTTTACCCTTCCTGAATCCCGACTGGGTATTAGGTAAGATACCGTTGGCTTCCAGATAGGCTGTCAGTTGTATACATCCGACCTTTTCTAATATTTTAGACATAGTTGGTAGGATACTGATAGGTCTTAAATCTTTCAAGTACATAGGATTATCAGTCTTTGGAAGTGGCGTGACTAGGGCTTTTTGCCAAAGATCAGGAAAGGTATTTGTACGAAGAGAGAAATTAATAATATTTGTTATGGCGCCTAGTGAGTGTGGTAAAGTTAACAAAAGCATCTTGAGTGATATGCCATCCCGTCCAATAGCATCTGTATGAAGGGTATGGATTATTTTAGAAACATCTACCTCATTAACTTCCTTAAAGCTGAAGGATGCCGTTGTGTATCTATGAAATTCGTAATATGTAATTACTGAGAGGGGGGGTAGTGGTTTGCCTGGAACTTCAAGAAAGTGTTCATTTATTTTGTTAGCATCATCAAAATATGATGGTAGATACCTGTCACCTTTGTTTTTAACCGTGATATGTCGGTTGAGATATTTCCACATTGTTTGGGGATTGTGCAAATTGGACTTTACATAAAACTTGAAATAGGCTTCTTTTTCTCTTTCTAGTGCTGCAATTACCTCTCGCTTCAGATCCTTATAAAATTCTATATGAGGCTTTGAACGAGTTTTTCGCGACTTAATATGAGCTTCGTTGCGTCGTTCCATCAACAACCTTATGTTGTAAGTGATCCAAGGGTGTTGAGATTCTTTTATGCGGATGGTTTTTAAGGGTGCATGGGCATCAAACAGTACAATGAGATCCTGGGCAAATTTTGAAGTCATGTCATTTACGTGTGTTAAGTGTGTTAGAGAATTCCAGTTTATTTTCTTCAGATCTTCGTTAAATACAGCTACATCAATATTATTAATTGGTCTATAATTGATAAAACTGGGAGTGGGCCGTTGCTTATAAATCTTTAATTGACATGATACATATGCGTGACTACTAAGATCCCTTCTAAAATCTACCTGTATTTTTGAAATTGGAGCATCAGTACAAACTACATCCAAAAGCGTCTCGCTAAAATCTGTAAAGTGTGTAGGTTCTGTTACGTGTTGGATTAAACTGTTACAATTTAAGAATTCTGAAGCGACTTTGGTGTTCACACACTGATTATTTAAGAAGTTAACGTTGAAGTCTCCCAGTAATAAAGTGTAATTATGCAGTGTAAAAGAACCTAGCGAGTCAATTAATGCGTCGAAAAAAATTTGCAGATTAAGCCATGGTGGACGATATGCTGTTCCCACTAGAAGTAACTTGTCTGCGATTTTCACGCTGAGCCACATCTGCTCCACTAACTGAGCAACAGGGTGGCTAAGTACTTTAAATCTGATGTCTTTTTTAACGAAAAAACCGACACCACCACCTCTACCGCGGATCGATGGCGGGCGTGGGACATGCTTTAGCATATACCCAGGCACCCTGGGCGCCCTGCCCTCTTCACCTTGTCTCAGCCAGGTTTCATTTATTGCTAAAATGTCAGTATCATGATGCATGAGGGCGGCAATGAATTCATCATGGCGTGTGCCAAGTGAGCCTGGGTTTAGTAGACCAATCTTAATATTCCTTTTTAACCTAGACATTGTAAAATAAAGCTAATTGTACCCGTTGTAAATAAAAAAATGCAACAACGAATTTTAGTATATGACGAAATTTTGTAAACTTGAAGATAAGAGTGAGAATACATAATTATTAATCTATTTTTATTTAATAATTCAAAACTGTATGTTTTAACTAATTTAATATTATAGTTCAATGTTTTAATTTTAAAATTAGTGCAAAATAATTTGAAAAAATATATATGACTGTGGAGTGTTTTGAAATTGTATGCAGTAAAAATATAATAAATGTCTACAACACTAAGATATTTTATTTCAGTCACAATCTTGATAAAATAACGATAAGTATTAATTAATCGTATTGCTTGTATAATAGAATACATAATATGATAAAATAAACACATAAATAACACTTTGGCCATCATAATCAGGTAATTAGAGTGGTGAAGACACCTCATAATTGTTTTTATAAAAATGTTACACACAACGCTAAAATTAAAATATAAAATATCACATAACAAAACACTGGAGAGTGAAAGAAAACTTAGACGAAACATACACCTATACATTTTTATTATGCAAAATAATATCGATGTCTTTTTCACATTGAATACGAAAGCACGCTGAGCCGGTATCCCGTCTGGCATAAGTACGACCTCCTCTTGTCCAAACATATCTCCATCCGGCCCGACGCGCCCCCTCCCGTGCTTTCTGAAAGAGCTGTCGGTTCATCCAGGTCAGCCTTTCGTTGACGTAGAAGCGACAGGACTCGTTGCAAACACCGGCCGTTGTAGCCCCGCGGCGTACGCGCGCCGCTCGAATCAGTTCCTCTCGAGTCGCCCTGCGCGCCAGTCGGACAATAAGCGGTCTCGGTCGTGGTGTTGTACCGTCGTCCTGGCCTGGGATCACGTCGCGGCGCTTGCCGCTGCGCTCCACACTGACTATGTCCCTGTCATCCAGGTCCACACCGATCTTTTGCGCTAATAATTTGACCAAATGTATAGTGTTTTCCCCGGCTTGCTCGCCGACGCAGGCTATCTCGACGTCATTTGCGTAGCTAGCTTGGTCGCGCTGGTTGAAGAAATTGTTTATCTCTGTAGTAATATCAGGTTTTGTACCGCTCTGGCTTTTTGCTTCAAGCTCACCTATCCTCTTTTCATATAACGTGCATCTTGCCTCTACTGCAGTAAGCCGGTTATTAAATTCAGTAAGATTCGAGTTTAACTTCACTATCTCCTGCCTGAAACTTGACATTTCTTGTGTTACCGTGACCAGCTCGCTGCGCAGATTATTAATTGCTTGTGTGAAACTAGTCGTGGTAGGCTCCGTAGTATCTACGTCATTTGGAGCATCTTTGAGTGTATTATCAAGACTTGAGTTTTGTGAAGTGTCAGAGCCCTTGGATTTGCATGACTTGCATATCCATTTGGAAGGAATGCGGCCGTCAGCGGAGATATTGGCACAAAGACGATGGTAAGTAGCTTTGCAGCCCGTACACTTGGCACAGTCCGATGAGGCAAATTTGCCACAGCCATTGCATTTATTGGCCATGGTTTATGAAAACAACGGTTATAAAGCAAGTACAGTTAGTAATTTACAAAAAATAATAATAGTAAAAGTTATATAGAACTTGTCAGCTGACTGTCACTGTACTACCTGATAAACAAACACAGTTTAGTTAACTTTTCACGGAGTAAACTGTAGTTTTAATTATTTTATCACTGCACAACTATACTGTCTTTCGAGAAGTGTAAAATAATCACCGTTAAACTTATTATATTTATTTTTAATCAATTTTATCACTCAGATACGTGTTGTCACCTTTTTTCGAACTCGAAACGAATGAACGAATATTGCGGCAATTAATGTTTTAATTACTTACATTTCAAAATAGAACTGTCAAATTATGTAATACATTTATGAACGTAAATCTTTGGGTTTAGTACCGTTTCGAAAAAATTGACATTTTGCTGAAGACACGGTGAAAGAAACTCTTCAGCACATCTATTAAATTAATAGACAATTATTACAAAGTATTATAAAAACCGCAGTAATAACCTTATAGTTTGAACGTTGGTCTCTTGAATGGGAGGTCAAGGGTTCAAATCATGCTGTACGCGCACCTCAAATTTTCAAAGTTATGTGCGTATCAGAAGTTGATTATCACTTGCTACGGTGAAGGAAAACACCGTGAGGAAACCTGCACTCCCGACAGTTCTCCATAAAGATTTCAAATGTGAGTCGAGCACTCCTCACGTGGTAAGCGTGGTGGTCTGTGGCCTGTACAACACACATTGTGTGTTGAATGCGGTAGACCCGAGCCCAATAGTCGGACAGTTATGGGTGGCATAGAAGAATACATGTTTTTATATACCTATGTAATAAATATTTTTATATATGTATGTTGTTATATATATCCTGTTTATTTTGTAATTGATACTATGTATTTTTAATACAGGAATGTTTAATGTGTTATTAATGTATTGTTACTTTTTTTATACAACGTAAACACGGCCATCTGATGTATGTCTTATGTATGTGTTTAAAAAATATATTTATCGGTATGTGTGTATACGGTATAGCATGTTTATCAGTTGTCAGATCACCATAGTACAAGCTAACGCTTAGTTTGGGGTCAGATGGCCATACATGAGTTGTCTTGAGATATTTATATATCTAGTAAACCAAGCCTTATAAAACGTCATAGCAACCTTCATTGTACGATATTCTTTACATTGATAAAATAGTGATACAATAATGTGCTGAGGTATTAAATCCACGGATCTAACTATATAATAATATTATACAGTACGACAGTAATAGGAACAATTTACTGGAGCAAAAACATGCAACGTTCCATATAGATTGTCAATCGCCGCAGCATTAAGCAAGCCCTAGATTATGTTTAGCGAATTATTTCAAAATTTATATCGTGTTCTAGACTAACTCGAATATTGGAGATCTTAATACATAAACTGGTTAAAACTGTGGCAGCTAATATTAGATAAATGCCAGGTAAAATTTAGTAGTCAAACTATTAATGCCAGTATTCTGGTTAAATGTTAACATATGTCTCATTGTTCAGGAATAAGACGTTAAGTGTTAAGACATATCTCATTGTATTATTATGGTAAGCAATTGATTTGTTTGTGGTTCTGTGGTTGGCTAAATCTTTGTCAATTTTATCATTCTATTAATTATTCTTGAATACGAGATTTATTATTTCTTCGATTGTTATCTTCCAATAAAAAAATGGCATGCATTATGTTTGTAATTAATTATACATTTAACATGTTAGGCAATTTGCCTCAGAAATATTTTAGTTAAACTTTCAAGTGTAAACTTTAGTTTCTAACCGACTAAAAAAAGAAGGCGGTTACTTAGTAATATGTATGTAACACCTTTTGTATCTTAGCTATTGTTTTTGGCATGCACAATAAAGAATATTGTATTGTATACAAAAAAGTTTATGTATACACATTCAATTCGATTTAAACCGAATGGAATACATGGAATACAAAATTCCAAGTATTTCAACAAAAAATGTTGGTAAAATATAATTTGTAATTCAACTTTATCTTAGTGACAATATATCGCAACTTACAAACTTTGGTAGCAACTTTCGAAAACTGACAACTATAAAGTAGTATATAAACGAAACAATGATACATTTTAGTGGCCAGTGGAGGCGAGCGAAAGTGGCACTAGTAGTGGTCAGCCTTGGTACGCAACGGCCCGTGCAGTTTGATAGCTCTAAAGATTAGATCATAGATTGTTATACTCGTATGGTACATGTATGTTACAATTAACAATATTGTATGATAACAATCGAACCTAACATTGTAATAAAGAGATAGTTTGAAGCTGTATCTGTAAAATGGTCGATGGTTTTCATTGATATTTGTAACTTGTCTATGTATTTAATGTATGTACTCTTTGTTCGCGAATAAAAAAATAGGTCAAAGATTTTACTATTAACATTTAAAATGTTCCGTTTTCGAGATAAGCGGTAATAAACTTACAGACAAAGTGATACAATTCTAAATTAATTTTAATAAATATCAATCACGACAGTATCATAATTAATTATTGACATCATTATGTATATTGAGAAACCACTAAACTGTATGAGGAGCTTGCATTCTAGTTTATTGCCTATTGCTATGGGAGCAATTCGATATTAACTAGTTTGGCTGATATCCTAGAGGTCCACATAAGATACTCCAAAGATCTTTTTATTTTATACTTTTAAACTTACATTGAACTGCCCTGACATCAAAAATAGTTCAAATAGGTCCAGCCGGTCTCGTGTTTAGCGAGACAAACGACCATCAATTCAATATAAGATTTGAGCTACAGATAGATAGCCATCGCAGATACACATTTGTTATGCTATCTCAAGTTTCAATGTATTTGTCCCCTGCGTCCTTTATTCTTGGAATCTCAACTCAGATTTAAGCAACGACCTTATTTAGTACGTTTCTCTTTGAATTTGACTTCAGTTTATTTACTAGCTGAGCCCGCAACTCCGTTCACGCCGAATTCATATAGACTTAATTCTTTAAATTGTCATAAAAATAACCTTAATTCAAGCTTAGCCCAATACATTAGTGAGCCGCATTCTAATCGGATAAACTGTTTCTGATATTATCGTCAACAAATGCACAAAGAAACAGATAAAAAGACTTTTGGGTTCTATTACTACTATAACTACAAAACCCAGGGGGGGTTTGTTTCTTCTCAGCTACAGATTTATTATATGTATGATGATATGATAGGAAAACTAACAGCTTATATTGTTATGTTGTATTTACATATATATTTATAGTCTATTGTTTTCAACTTGTTCTATCTGGAAAATAAATCACGGCCAATATATATTATAATAACTTGATTAACACCAATAATTAGTGTGTTAGACTTTTATTGTGGTGGATAGTAAGAAAATCTCGATCTTGTTAATATTATGGTATTTAACTTTTATCCTGACTGACCTGTTGGTCCAGTGATTAGTAAGCTTGACTACTAAACCGGAGGTCGTGGGTTCGATTCCCACCCAAGACACTTTTCTGTGATGAACATGAATGTTTGTTCTGTGTGAAAAAAATATCTATTTAAGTATGTATTTAAAAATATATGTATGTATGTTTATCAATTGTCTGATTACCATAGAACAAGCTAACGCTTAGTTTGAGGTTAGATGGCCGTGTGTGAGTTGTCCTAAGATATCTATTTTTTATTATTATTAATTGGTCCTTTTTTACCTGAATAAAATGGACTATACAGTAACTTCAACGTTCAAGGTTATGAACCTTGAACTTATTTATTTATAAGTCTACAAATAGCTAAAAGTCTAATACTATAATAGGAGTAGGTATATGAAGTGAAAATTGTGAATTTTAATGCATATTACTTTGTTATTACATAGCAGACCACAGGACATGACTAGTTCAATTGTCAGGTAAGTTTCATTTTCTTTTCACAACCAGTTATTTAAAATATTCCAGTGACAACAGGCCAGTTAGCATGACAATATTTATCTCTGTAAAACTCGGCACATTGGTGTGACAGACGTGGACTACGCCATTATTTTTAATCGACTTCATAAAAGGAGATTCTCAGTTCGACCGTATTTTATATATATTTGTTACTTTATAGCATTTATACTGCATGTACCGATTTTGATGATTCTTTTTTTTTTCCCAAGCACCACTGCTTGTCATTTGATCCCATTTTCATTTGAGCCACATCTCACGAGTCGTTTTTGAGTTAATCTTATATTGCGTAGTCAATTGGCTATAACTACGTTCATGTTGATCTCATTTTGTTACTTTTGAATTAGGTTTTTGTTTTAAATGATAAATAAAAACACTGGAGTAAACTTTTAACATGTATTTCAGTATAAATACATATTATGCTGGTATTGTATATAATATACACTATTTTACTTTGCTTTCCTCTTCACATTCAAATTATTAAGCAGGAAAGGTTACATGAGATGTTTCTTAGTTTCGACATGGGGTAACGCTATATGGGTGTTTTACCCATCGGGTGAGCGATTGAGTTCACTGTATGTATACTAGAGGTGAATTCATTAGGGGATATCTGGTAATAGGAGAAAACAGATTTCATATAGAAACACAAAAATCTATCAATTAATATTGGTGCCAAAAAAAAATCTGCAGTAAAAAGTAATTCGTAAATATTTGAAGTTATTAATATAAGCTATTGCTTGACTGCAATCACTTAAATACCTATTAGATTATAATCTGTTAGTTAATTTTCAGCATTAGGTACTATAAAATTCAATAAGCGGCCACAGCGAAGGAGAAAGTTGCTTAATATTTATTCATTTCTTTTAAATTTATTCAATTGGTTTTTGCAACCAGTACATTCGAGTACGTTTTAAATTGTAAAATAATTTATCACCGACACGAGTTTCGCCTTAATCGGCATAAAAAATTCCACGTGTAACTTTGAAATTTAATGCTTCGTTAAATTAAGTGAAATTAATATAAAGCTTGTAAAAAATCAATATTTTTATTTTCCTAAATTGAACATAGGTATTATTAGATTCCCGTAACTAAAAGGTACCTAATCTACTGACCGACTACTTCTAATTGATTACTTGTATGGAATTAAAAGCGCCTTTAGAAAATTTAAAAAACATAATCGTGAACTTTAAACTTAGGTAATTGAAAGTAAATTCAAGCTCTGAATCTTACAGCAAGAGATGGCGGTATATCGTATAGCGAGTAATTCTATGCTAAGAGCAAGGTACGAGGAGAGTAGTAAGAAATATATATAGCTAGTAAGGCTATTATAATACAGCACAAGGTGGCAAGAGGTTGAGGTCCAGGTGGCTCTAGGGGTCAAACATGTGCCCACTGGAGGCTTGAGAGTATATACATATATTTATAAAACGAAGTCGAAAATCGTGTTAGTTACACTTTTTATTACTCAACAATGGCTCCACCGATTTTTATGCATGATTTTTTGGATTCATCTCAGTTCCGATACACAGAATAATTTATTATTCATGTTTAAAAAAATTATAAGGAATACCTGATATGGAACACTAAGTGATCAGCGAATGTATTGGATATTAGAAATATTAATTGCTTCCATAAGGAAAAGATTTTCAGTGTGATGAGTATTAATTAAAGTAAAGATATCGTAAATTAAAGACCAGGTCTACCTGACGTGGTTGCATTAAAAATCAATTTCTGAACAACGTCTCCTAGGTCAGCTCGTAGTAATAGTATTTATACTATTATAATGAATATATTGGAATGTGCTAGGTATGTATGTTTAACAATATTGTTGAATCAGGTGCCGGTTTTACTGTTGTTTCCTTTCCGTCCGACAAATGAGTGTCGTCGTTCAAAAGAAATGTGCACTTGTTGTGTAATTGTACTCGGCTGTATGTCACCGTTATACGTAGGGTTGTTTCACATTCGCTGTAATCCACTTTCCCGCTGCTGGGCTCGTATCTCTCACAATGTAGCGTTAGGATTGGTATAAGCGCCGTTTTTAGTTGTGCCGTATTGGGGCGTCTTAGAATACCAACTCCAATCCCACGCTGGCAGACCACGATGTAGTAATAGGCGACGGAAGTCAGCTGCTCGGTGGTAGGGCAGCGCCTCAGGATTGGTATCTTTTTGTGAGGCCTGTCTGGCTAGCTACCACTCTCTTGCTTCAGTCGCCAAACGATTCGTCGTGCTCCGGCTTTGAGCTTAGGAGACAGTTCTCTTCTTTTTCTCCATGTCCTTCAGTCATTCTCCTTCTTATCTTTGTTCTGTCCCACGTCCTGAAGCGGTATGTTGGTGTGTCTGGCGTCAGTATAAGTAGTTATTTTTTGCCTTCCCGCCGCGTGCGTGTCTATCACTTCCTTCCTAGCAGGCAACCCCAGATTGGTGTTATTAATGACCATGGGCGACGGTGATCACTTACTACCAGGTGACCCGTCTGGTCGTTTGAATTCTTATAACATAAAACACCTTTGAGAAGAACCGACGTTTACCTTCACGGAAGCAACTGGTAATTTGTAATACTCATATAACTAATTGATAATAAGAGGTCCATGCGGGATTCGAACTCAGGTCCGGAACGCTATCACTATCTATGTATCATTTAGGCCGGTTTGCTGGAGTTTGATGCTCCGAACATCGTGAGTACTTTTTAATCGAACTACAATATTTTTTGTTTAAATTTTCAACAACAACAATTTTCATATGCGATTTCATCTGTCTTATTGAGATACTGCTTTCTACTTTAAAAACATAATATGTAACTTAAACATAATAACATAACATAAAGAGAGAGCTGTTGGCATACGTTTTTTTTTATTCATTTTATTTCAGAATTAAGTTTAAGTAAGTGACAACCCTAGTGATGGCTCCCGTGACCGACTAACCGGCCAGTCTCATCTGTGCCGGTGAAAAAATCAGTCGGACGAACGTAATGATGGCCGGCGTAATCAGCTGACATTTATATCGGTGTTCTAGTATTTTTTGCTAATGATTAAATTGTTGCGATCTCTGATTGTATTTAATGCTTTTCGTTGAGTATCACGGTAGATAGATAAATAACTTAAATTATTCTTTTGAACGGCTCTTTAGCGTAGTAACTGGCACTGTCGACGAAGCGATCTGCGGGTCTATTACGTATCTTCCAAACTGAAAGCGATTACAAAAAGTTTGCGTTAATTGCTCGTAGAATTCAAATTCGTATCAGCGATAATCGTGCTGCTTAATTGTTATAGTCGCTAGTTTAGATTAGGCTAGTTAATGGGAAAAGAGTGCATAGTATCAATCAGCGAGCTTTAAACAAGCGATTACTTGGAAAGATGCATTGATGAATAAATGATGTTCGAATACACATTTTTCACACCTGGATCTTCCAGCATTCTTGTGTCGGGATGTTCTGAAAAGCGTAACCCTCCTTTCCTTATTCCTCAATCAACTGATCATCATAAGTAGATATATCTACTTTCGAGAGAGAGAATAAAGTCGATTCGGACAGGATTTCTGATGGAGAGAGAGTCCTTTGGTACTCTGAAATAATAATTGTAAAAACTTTTAAAAAAGCATGCTTTTATTAAAATACGCAGAAACGAAGAAGTGTTGTATCATTTTCCATATATCTATTGTTAAATATAGAAGGGTCCCCGTCTGGAGATTAAATAAAGTGCAGTATCAGGTTTTACTTATCATAAAAATCATAACTGAAACAATATGCAAAATTTCAGCTCCGTATAATATGGTAGAATGTGGTTCTAACTAAGCTTGCGAGATTTGCCCCGAGGATAAAAATATACAATGCGAGGTAAATTAAAACTTTCAAACATTGAGTTTTTGTGTGTTATAGAAGATTGTTTGTTTACAGATGAGCACCGGTCGGCGGGAGGGAGCTGGGAGGAGCCAGTCAGTGCGGTGAGGAACGCACCGTTGAGGCGATCCCAGAGGCTTAACTCTACCCTGGACTCTAGGTGAGTCACTCACTTTTTACGTTGCTTGTTGGCAGGCCACCGAGGGAGATTTTTATTCGAACGAAATTCGGGTGGTTTTTATTCGAACGTGGTGCTTGTCATTTGGTCCACATTAAATTTGAGCGACATCTGACGAGTAGTTTGGGAGTTATCTCTAATACTGCGTATTCAATCGACTTTGACTACGTTGATAATGTAGTTATTTAAATGCTTGTCGACGTTATCTGAAATCATAAAATAGTTGTATATATTGTAGTTTTTACCACTCAATATGATTCGAGGTGAGGGAAAGCTGAATACCCTTTTGAATAATAAATCAGTAGGTGCTGACTGCTGATTGATTAGCATACTGAATTGAGGAAACATTCGTTTGTGCTTGTGTAAAGGAAATTAAAATTAAATGTAATAGGCCTAGGATAATTAAATTTTCCGGAAAGATACGTAATGGCAAAATTTATGAATAACTTTATACGGTATTTTTTGATTATTATATAAGAATTAAAGCTTAGAGAAGGCATTTTAAAATATTTTTTTACTAGTTGTGCCCGCGACTCCGTTCGCGCGGAATTTTTATAGACAATTCTAAGTGCCAATCCAAGTTTAGCCAATTACATCAGTGCAAACCGCACTCAAATCGCATCAGCCGTTTCTAAGATTAGCGCCAACAAAGACACAGACTAACAGACAAAAATTCTAAAAATAGTTGTTTTGGGTTATATTTACAAACCCTCACTAAAAACATTCCGATATATCTTCCATGTAAAGACAGCGATCACTTACAGATTTATTATATGTATGATATAAAACTTTACTCACGGCTAATTGCAGCTGTCTTATCATAAATAAACGATGTTTAACGATCATATTTCAAGGGTTCTTTGACCATGTAACTCTAACACAAGTTCTTTTTAAAAGTAAATAATATCTACAGCTAAATATATTTTTACATTACTCGTTAACTTTTTTTACCTTTAAACGTCTTTTAATAATTTACACGAGTAAGGAATCTTATAACCAGTTATTCAATCGATTTCAGCAAGATTATTCTTCTATGTTAAAAAAATTGACGCTGGCAACTTATAAAAGTGAATACTTATGTTTTGAATTGCATTCTGCATTATTGCGTTACGGAACGGAGCACGAGCAACATTATACAGATAATGATTGTAATTGGTGTTGATTCAATTATTACGCTCGTTTTAACTCGGTTCCTTTAATGCGTTGGTTAAATTAAACTGCGTTTTAATGAAGTTTTTATAAAAAGTTTGGAATGTCATTATAATGAGTTTAAAAGTCAAATTGAAAATACACTTTGGCAACTTACGATACATATGTATTGATTTGCAATCTGCATTATTGCGTTTCGGAACGGAGCACGACCAACTTTATACAGATAATGATTGTAATTGGTGTTGATTCAATTATTACGCTCGTTTTAACTCGGTTCCTTAATGCGTTGGATAAATTAAACTGCAGATTTTAACGAAGAGTTTTTATATATTAATACATTGTAGTATGTAGTTGGTTTTAAAAACAATCAATGGTTTTGTGGATTTTCTGATACTGTTTTTTTTTACTACCTTCTGTTTTTACCATTGATTTTTGTACCCTAATGTTTACTAATACTTTACGTTGTTAAATTTTGTTAAATTAACTAATTTTGTTATTGTTATATTGTCAAAAGTTATAGCTACGTGGTATATGGTGATGGTGTTATATTTTTATTCTAAAAGTGAAGGAGAAAATAAATATTAAACCTTAAACGCATCGTTATATACTTTGGACAAAAATACTTGGAAATGTGACTGAAATCATCCTTTTTATAACAATGTTGTGCCACTGTCGCTCGCGGCCGATACATATTTATAATGCACATTCATTAAGCTTTGTTGTAAATTTAAAAACACATTTATCTTTTATGAAGGATACAGTAGAGAGTCTGTCAAGCTAACAATGATTGATAACGTTTACGAAATTAGAACCAATTCTCGCGTTCATTGGGGGAGGGGCGGCTGATACGATAGAATTTATTTTTGTTCAATCGAATGTTCCAAGCAGTGTCCTTAGTTGGTATTGAAAATGATAGTGGACGTCATTTTCAAGACGCGGATTGAGCTTCCTTCTTAGGTATTCTCGGTGCGCATGAAATTCGCGGCGCAACCCATTACATGGGCTTCTCCAAAAAAAAGGGAAAAAAGAACTCTCCTTCAAGGCTGGCGATGCATTGGCGATTTCCCTGAAGTTGTCCGAGTCCTTAGATAACCACCAACCATCAAGTTGACGCAAATACTTTTTTGTCAGCCTGTAAAATATACGTTTAATACAGACAGTGACTTTAATTCACAATTTTTGAGAGATTTTGGGGATGTATGGTCGTTCTTCGTCTATTACTTCCTTCCTAGCAGGCAACGCGTTTGTATACATATTTGTAAGTTTAAAGGTGCAAATTAAATGTATACCTAATTTGTAACCAAACAAAGAAATTTCACGTACAAAAATATAAATAGCTCTTCAGCATGATTACACAAACATAGACCGCCTTCTGGTTGGCCATTACTTTTGGCAAGATGCTAGCACACTCATGTAACAACGCATATTTTATAACAATTTTAACGAATGACAAGTGTAATGGTTGCCGAGGAAAGTTTTATTTGAAGAAAGTTACAAACGCGTGTGATGTGACCGCTTTACGCACACTTGTTATCTCCTAGTACAATATTGTACTTGAGCGCTGTGTTATATCATGCGGGTGCCAGTTGGGCGTCCTCCTCACGCCGTGATCCACTTAATATTCCCACGGTTTTAGCATATTTTTCACTAGTCAATTAAAGACTTTATGCTATGTTACGATACGTATGTTTTACATGTCGATATGTCGTGTTCATGACTGTGCAACATCATATCAGTATATCACACAGACAGAGTGACGCAGACAGATTGTCTTCTTGATGTTTTTGAAAATTCCACACAATCTCTTCAAAGTGTTCTAGGTCTTCACCTGGACTTCTACAGTCATCGATTTTATAGGTCTAAGTGGCGTTCTAAATGTCCAGCCAATCTGAGTTTTTCTTTAGAGTTGAGTTAAATGTCACACTTGTAACAATTTGAACTCTACTCTCGTCCATTATACACATTTCCTCTCGGTGTGGTCCGTCGCGCTGAACAATTAGCAAGTAAGCCAGGCCAATTAACACAAATATCCTGTTCAAGAGCCAGTGGGGCCAGAGGGTCCAATGATACTGGTCACTCTGATCATTCACCTCCTGTTGGCATTGTCTGACGTAATAGTTGCCAGTGTTGCAGAAACAAGACAAAAGATAAATGTGTTTTGGTGTTTGAATTTCAAATTTGTATTTTAAACTGGGAATATCGTTCCAAAGGAAGTTTGTACGTACTTATGCATTTATATTATGACGCGTAAATGTAATTATAGTCATATCTTACCTTACTAAGAATACCTTATTAAGAAACAAAATAGTATTGATTAAAAAATTAAAAATACTATTTAGTTACTTATATTGAAATTGAAATTTCTATATTCTGCAATTATGTAACTCTTTTTGTGTTTTTGTTAAATAGGATAACTTGAAGCATTCTATAATTTTGATTACATTAAAGTCCTATTCGAGTTTCGTTAGCATAAGTATACATTGTT
>DWKC01000103.1:0-16225 GCA_018249195.1 Racta chiria
CAAATTACAAATTACTTAAAATCTCGAAAAATATTTAGTGGACAGTAATTAAATGATTTTGTTAATTCGCGCGGTACAGTCTTTATTATCTTATATTTTCGTGAACAAAGTAGAGGGTATCAACTAGTTATAAGATTATGTTTCTTATAACACCCAATCAATCAAATTCAAGTGTTCTATTATTAAAAGAGACTGAAATATTCAATTTATGACACTCGGGCCCTTATTACGAAAAGTATCTCAAACTGCATTATAGCGGGATCTTGAAGTGTCGATTGCTGTAGCAAATTGAGATTGAACTATTAGGCTGAGATAGATTTATAAATATGGGCCTAAGAAACCTCATACAAAACGCTTTAAGAGGTTTACAAAAAGCTTTATGTCTGTGGCAATAAATGTACCATTTTGATAGTATAGTTCAACATTATTATATAGACATCTCAAGTTAAATAATTTGAATTCCAAAGCATGACAAATCTGACTGTACTTACTCAACAACAGCATACCCGCACATATATCCATCCCTCTCGCACTTGGGGCAAGTGATAAAGACAGAACACAACACTTCACTCAAACAGTGCTCGGAAAGAGCAACACCGTCTCAATTGTCTGTTGACTTTGAATAAGTAGAAGTTTGATTTTCATTGCTTCGATATCCTGTAGTGTAGTGTGAACTCCACGTTGGATTTCCAGATGAAATGGCGAACAGTACGCAAGTCCATATTGGGGTCTAACACCTGGAATAAAAGCAAATAATAATAAAAATATGTTTTACGACAAAATCAAATTCTAACAATGTTTTCTTTTAACCAACTTCACGAAAAGAGGTTATCCTCCGTATTAAGTATTAAACACATTTGTATGTAATATTATTCTCTACAAGCCCTGATAGCCTAGTGGTTTGGTGTCCCAAATGTCAGGGCCTGCGTTCAAATCCTGCCCCCAACTATAATTTTCAAAATGATGTGGATATCAGAAATGAGCACTTGCTTTGGTGACGGAAAACATAGTCAGAAAACCTGCACCTCACAGTTCTCCATAAAGTTATCAAACGTATATGAAATCAGACACATTGTGACAAAAGTCCAGACCTGAGCCCAGCAGTGAGACATTACGCTACCCTTAGGTAGCGATGATGATGGAAGCTGTCACTGCTCACCTGATCGCAACACAGCAATTCCACTCGTTCTTCAGGAGCATCGTTCCCACTATCCTCAGTAGCATTGCTCTTCCCACTAGCACTGGCGCCATTTACATCTCCACCTCCAACTATCTTCTCCACCACATGCTCTGCGACTTTGCGACACTGGATAAAGTCGTTTGCGACTAGTCGGTCCTGTAATGAATTCTGCTTTTTTTAAACGTGGAAGTAAACAGGCAGTCCACCTGATGTTAAGTGGCACTGCCGGCCTTTGATATATATATAACCCTAGAGCCTACCCAGTTCAAAGTAAAGTACACAAATCATAAGGTTGAATTACAATCAGAAGAAAAGAGGATGGGTAGTAAAATATAAATGGTAGATAGTAGATTTAGCTTACTCAAAATAAAGTCAATATTTTAATGATTTCAATGTTAATTTAATTGGTGTTGAGTTAGTGTTGAGTTGATCTAATGTGCAGTCCTCAGTACCAAAAGGAAGTAAATTATAGTTAGTGAGTTAACTGTATACTATGTGAAGTTTTAAGCGTAATATCTAATATTAAGTAATAAGAAAATCTTTATACTTCTTTTTAAGAATAATTTACACACAAAGGAATGCAAAACTATGTATCTTTAAAGTTTACAGGTTAAAGAAGTGCAGTAATCGAAATTTTATACAGAATAATGTGCCACAAATACATTTATTACAGAAAATAGTAGTTTCAGTACTATCAATGTGAATTAACCCTACGACCAACCTATATTGTTTCTTCTTCTTCTATTATGGTCGAATTTTGACCGCCGCGATTCTCTCTAGCTATTGTAACAACTCCCTACTATTTTATTGTATTTATTTTTCTCCTTCTATACATCAAAAATCTATACAATATAGCAAAATCAACCCCTACCTTTTTCTGTCGGTCTTGTTTACTTTGGCAGCTAGAGTGAGACAGAAGATAAAAAGGTAGCTTGTTCAATTTAGGAGCAGCCATTTCTATAGCTACATCTACTACCCACGACGGGACTGTCTCCATAAGAAGGTTTCCTTCTGTTTCGCCACCAGCATCTCCCACCTAAAAATGGAAATAAAACAATTTGAATGAAATATAGACTTTTGTATTGTGTATATTTCTGCCTTTGTGTATTAAAACTACTCAATTTAAAATGTAAAGTCAGATGTTAGTAATATATTATTTTTATTGGTGATAAATATTATGTGATTCAAGCATGAATATAGTTGTGATAGAATGTTGCTAGAAACTTTCCTATATACAATTCCCTTTAACATTGTATAAAGTTATGCAAGTACTCTAAACATATCCTGTAAGATATGTATAAAAAACAAGGCACCAACCTGCAACCGATACAATGTCCTTCCACCAACCTCACTAAAGATTAACGGTGTATGTAATGGAACATTAAAGAAGTTATTTCCAATAACTTTTTGACCAGCCTCATTAACCCTGTTAGGATGATTCCAGTGCTCCAACAAAGCCTGGAGTAATAACGCACCAAAGTTAACCTTCTGATCATTTTCGGTAGTCAAACCAGCCTCCTTTGCGCTAACCCATGCACTTAAGCAGTCAGTCTCGTCTTGCCCCAAATGAATTGTCAACATCCCTGTCTTCAAGTCCACATTAAACCAATTTGGGACATACACCATTTTAAACCGTTTCTTTACTTCTTCGTCATAGTCAACTTCTCCCAAATCTTCTACTTTACATGCTTTTAATACGTCATACAACACAACATTATTTGCAGTATCTTTTGTCAGTATATGACGCTTATCATTTAGTACTGTAAAATGTTTAATAGCTCGTCCACCTGGTATGTGATATAAAGGTTGTGTTTGATATGTTTTATTCACATCTGTGTTGTAATTATTTTGTGTAAAAGTTTCTGAACTCATATTAGTTAGCGGAGGCAGCTTCCAACAACGTATATCAGAGTCTGAAGTCGATACCCACACCCCTTGCTGATCAGCAGTAAAACATAATTTTAGAATAGGTGCAGTCTCTTCACATACAATAACAAAATTTTCAGGATTTCTCAGTTCTGTTACTATGACAAGACGATCCCGTCCTCCAGATATGATGTGACCGAAATTCTCAGTTGCCAACAGAGCCCAAACAGCTTCAGAATGAACACGTATAGTGGAGACACATCTTTGCTGTGACAATGACCACAATTTGATTGTTCCGTCAGAGCTTCCAGAGACACATTGTGAGCCATCTCTACTAACAGCTAAAGCTTTTACATTATCAGCATGTCCTCTCAATTTCATAAGCCGTGAGCAATTTCGAGGATCCCAAACTCGTAGTACCTTTTCTGTAGAACCACTGACAATTATTGTTCCTGGAGGATTCATAGCTAAACTATATATAGATTCCTTATTACCAACAAGACTAGATGTAGTAACTGTGTTGTTACTTGCTGTTAGGGCAGTCAGTGTGTTGACATCCCATAAGAATATGGCTCGATCAAGACCAGCACTGGCGACCTGTTCCTTGTCTTTCGCATACGCTAAAGTCCGTACATAATCTTTATGAGTGCGAAGTGTGGACATGCAGAAACCTTTAGGCGCATTCCAAACTTTTACAGTCGTATCCGACGAAGCACTTATGAGGTTCTTACCGCCGCAACACAGTACTATATCATTCACCCAATCGGTGTGATGCTCCATGCTTTGGATATACCGGTCCTGCGTGCCATTACCAGTGTGCCATATTCTGATAATACCATCCCGACCGGCGGAATATAGTCTTCCTTGAACTGGATCTAATTGTAATGAACTTACACCATTCTTGTGACGCCGCTCCTCCTCGTCCCGAATCACAAACGACACTTGGGTTTTCTTACGCATAATCGAGCCCATTTTCCGACATTTTAGAACTGAATAAGAATAAAAATGTACCGATTGAAGATGAACAACTTCAAATTATTATCAAGCAGCTATTCTCAAGTTGTTTCCAATGGCCAAATCCTCATTTTTTTATTGACATTTGAAACTTTGAACTTAAGTCCATTTAATTGGTCAAAATCATAGAAGCATGGTACTGCTTTGAAGTAAATGCCCAATCCAAAGTCTTCAATTTAGATAACGTCAGGTAAGTGACATTTATGCTTTTTTGCCATTGTGCGCTCAAGAGAACGGACTGACTATTTATATGACAAGCAGAGGGAGCCAGCCATAGATTAATATAATACATATTGAGCCCGTCACGCCGGTGATGGTAACCTGAGCAAAATAATAAACATTAGGTTTACATTAAAAGTTTGCTGGAATCAATCAATCAACATCCCCATCCCTGTCAATTGGTTCTATAAATTTATAAAACCATAATACGAATATCGATCAGTGAAGTCCAATGTATTATCTTGAAGTACGTGACGGCTATCAGATATTTAACTAACAACACAATAACTTTAAATAAGTTATGATTATGATATGTTTTTTTAAAGTGGAACCATAACACTTATCATTGTAAAATTTATATGTTCTACTGTCCCCATAGAGGTCTTTCACACAGACGACATGAAGAAGCCGTCCGCGACGAGAGCACGCTAGCGACTCTCATAAATAGTGAATTATATGCTTACGACTGTCTCGTAAAACACTTTGACAAACACAATCGCAAAAAGGCAGTCGGTTTTTTTTTTGCGTTCAGACAAAGAGAAAGGACTACCCTCCGGGAAGCGCAGCTGGCTGTACTGGTTATGTGGGACTCATTATAACCTTCGTGCATATCCACTAAACACCACCTGTAACTGGCTCGGTCACATTGCGACCTTAAAGCCTTCATCGGAAGCGACCCCACTTGGAGAGTTGGGGCGCATCCTATTTATCTCAAATGGGACTTGCGTCATCACAGGGGTTAGCGCTTCCGGAGTGGTATAAATTGTCTGTTTCTTCGGCAGCCAAGAGGCATTGCAAGTCAGACGAAAGCTTATTTGGGGGATCCGTTGGGGATGCGCTACGTGGCTTACAGACCCAATATCGGTTAATAATTGTGGCAGTGTAGTCCGTTGCCTTCATAGTGAGCAAATTAGAGTGAATTTCGGAGGATTTGAAGAATTTCTCCGAGAATTGTTTGATGATCTGTTGAATGGTAAGGAACTCTAGGTCTCTGTGGAGGTTGGAATTCCTAACACACCAATTAGCGTCAGTTGCTGAAGATATCTTGAATGACCTGAATCATATTCAGGAGTTTAGAATGCGCATGTGCGCACACAGGAGCGGCATATATCATTACCGGTCGAATGCAAACTTTATACAGCGTTCGTTTGTTCCGGAGGGATATTTCACTTTTCCTTCCCAGCGTCCTACTCATTAACTGAGCGTTGGACTCTGGTAAGAACTAATGACAAAACTCTTCCTTTACAGTAAAGCACAGTGTCATCGGCGAACATGGAGAGTTGAACTCCGTCTATGGGAATGGGAATATCGTTCGTTTAACAAATGATGCGAGCAATGAGCCCTGGGGACCCAGCCTTGATGAGACGAGGGGAGGAGAGAATATCTTCGTGTCTGAAACGAAAGGTTCGTTCTTGCAAGCCACTTTTTTTAGACGATTTGGAAGGCCGAGATGGTAAAGTTTGTACAAGAGACCGACGTGCCAGACCTTAACAAAGGCCTTGGCAAAGAAGAAAATGGCTACGGTGCTTTCGCGCCGTGGGTAGAAACCGCATTTGGAGTTCCTCAGTTCAGTAAGCTTTTTACGCACAAGACGCTGAAGAGCGTTTGCCCGTCTTCTATTGGTCGGGGTGCAATAAGATGCTGCTCGCATTTTTCTTATTGATTATGTTCCTGACTTCATTCGGGAGTCGGGGTAGTCGCTTACAAGCTGTCTCTCTTTTAAAGTGAATAATCTATGGCTATCCCCTTAAGGACTTTCACACGGGCGCCACGAAGAAGCCGTCCGTACCAACAGCACGTTTGCGACCAGTATATATAAAAGTACTCTATGCTTGCTACTCTCATAGTAAATCATTTATACTTACGACGTTACGACTGTCTCGCAAAGACAGTCACAAAAAGGCAATCACAAACTAAGTAGGGATACTAAGGCAATCGCTAAAAAGCTCACAACAATCTCTACTTGTTCTCTTTATAACTCACGATGGTCTGTGGCAGTATCTCAGCACCGCTGTACTATTTAATCTTTGAGTCTGCTTTAGTCTCTGTAGTATCCCTACTTTACATAGTTTGTGGTCTCTGTGTGTTATTCTATGCGTGTAATCGTCGTCGTGCTTATTTTAAATTGTGGGTGCGAAATTTAGACGAAGTTTTTTGATTAGATTTCGTACCGGTTATTCCTAAAATAGGTAAGAATAACCGAAATCTGTTATATTTCCGTACATGATTGTTATTTGCGGTGTGTAGGATAATGTCATCCAATGATGTTGTGTTGTCAATGGTTTGGTATAGTTTGGTAATCGTTTGCATTGCTCATCTGTCACCTAAAATATTTTGGGAATTGATCTTGTATTTCGTATGTTCTTTAATACAAGATTGTTGCTCTTATCCTAAAATTAAAGCAGTAAAACTTAAGCTGCAACTAGTCTAAAAATAATTTTGTCCTAATGATATTGGTTAATTGATTTTTGATTGGCCGGAAATACATTTGTTTATATCTTTTGTAGGTTCATCTACAATGGACGTAGACGATTCTGCGGTTGACTTGAGCGTCAGGTAATTTAGAAAAAAAATGTTTATTGTATTTTATTTTATTTCATTTGAATTCATCTTGCTTTTGACTTATTACATGAGCTTAAAATGGTTAAACATAACATCTTTTTATTAGGCTTTTCCTAAATATATTCAGTTTTTTTTTCACATATTCTTTTCTCATACAGTGTAATAATGTATTTTCCGTAGTATTTATGCTTAGCTGGCAATAACACTATGATAGAGAAATGACTTTGGATGTCCATCAATGGCCCACTTAGGTATTCTCTTTTGTGTGAAGACACCTCCACCAAACTCCAATGTACATTAGGGGTAGGGCAAGTGATCAACAGGAATCTCCTATGCTTTAGGCCTTCAAAATACTATGAAGTACAAATTGCCATCAATTGATTATACTTTACATTTAATGCAATATTTTGATTTTCATTACGTGAGCTTGATGTTCCTATGATGAAACACATATTCTGAATTTGAATGTGTGATTAGAACTACCATAATGCTTACAATGTTTTTTACCAGTCGTCTATTATGAACTCTTATGGATAGTCTTGTTGTTTGTAGGTCACTGCCACCAGAACTAAATGAGCTGAGAGCATTAACAGCAAGTGGCCTGACCATAACTCCTGCCCAACCTCCTCCTCACGTAAGTTTTTTGTACATTCATTAGTGTATAAGTAGTAATATATTGACGTAAGAAAAGATAATTGCTGTAAATAACACAATCTGACTTTTCAACAAAGCCCAAAAACTGTTTGTGACCTTTCCGACTTCTGCACATCTCGATAACAATAGAAAGTAATTGTGTCTTGGGCATCAAATAATGCTTTGGAGTTTAAATGGTTAACCCATTGAACTCCACGTGGCATCATAAGATACGAGAAACAATAACGTTCTATTGTTATCGAGATGTGCAGTAGTCGGAAAAGTCACTTGTCCCATGACTCTTTAATTGTGGAATTAATGTAATATGTACTATATTAAATGCTGGGAGGGCACTGGGACCTGTAACACGGGTATGAACAAACACAAATCAGGCTCTCACAAGGAGAGGTTCAGTAAAAATATTATATTACGTGTTAAGCCACAATATAAGATCCTTGTGAGTAAAAAAAAATATACTTTCAATATCCAATTTTCAAGTAAAAGAAAATATCTAATGCTGAAAATTGATATTGAAACACAGAACAAATATGTTGTAGAATATTCTATATTCAAAATATTTATTATCCTAACTTGTTTGTATGCGCATGTCCTTGTTTTATCACAAAATTTCATACTAACATGATAATAACACAAATTTTCTATTTCATTCCATACCTAAGACTGAACGCGTAAGTATATTGGTATGATTCTCCAATTGAAGTATATGTCTTGACACCGCAAGTACACACAACACTTTACATAATAACTAAACATTACACAGTTGAATTGAGCAAGTTACATATTTTTATTACATCAAATTTGATTACAATTTACATTTACTGATATATTTATCTTTCTCGATAGCACAGATAACAATTACGTTTGTAGTAATCTTACTTACTTCATTAGCGCATTCTCAGACTCCATGTGATTCTTGGCCTCTGACAAGAGAGATTTCCACTTTACTTGAGTCCTGCACAAGCAGTAGCTTGTAGCTTATTGCTAGTAAGCAATAACTATAGTAATAGTACTTTTATTACTTAATACACTGTAGTTTTAATTATGAATACTAAATGCAATGAATATGTTGAGGAAACTGCACATTTGAGAAGATTTGCCAGATGACTAATTTCATTTAATAGCGTCATTTTTGAATATACACAGTTATGAATTTGTAATATTACAGATTAAAGTATGAAATTGCCGAATTATTCTGTAAATTTGTATCTTATTGTGTTGATGCAAATGATTCAATATTGTAGGTTAAGTTATGTTAAACCTTGCCGCTAATTCCTGGGTAGTTTGACTACGATAAGCTGCCCCATCTCCTTCAGCGCTATTAACCAGCGATGGCGGTTCCATTACAAAAGCGTTTAAAAATATACGCACGGTGCTTATAAGCATAAGCTGTGCCCTCCGCAACACAGTATTGACATTGCGTGCCATTTCTGCCGCGTTAGTTCCGCGTCGGAACTTGTATTCAAAAATTACTCGGATTTCCTAAGCTCTCCTCGACACCATGCTGCTCCAGTGCGGACTAGTGCAGACCTTATATTTAAACCATATATTATTATAACCAAATATTAAAATCAAATCAATCAAAAACTTAACAGTAGAAACAAAGTTTTAAATGCATAATAGCATTGTCCACCAGTCAACCCTGGGAGGATGTGGAGAAAGCTGACGGTAGGTTTTAACTATGTAAATAGTATCTAATCTATATATATTGTGAAATAATAAACACAAATATGTTTATATAGTATAAATATATAACTATATACATAATAATAAAAGAGTGAATAGGCTTCTAAGTTAATGCGTCTTACCGTCTAAGGCTACGTCACCACTCACCATCAGATGAGATTGTAGTCAAGCATTAATTTATGATATGTAAAAAAAATAATATAAATAACATTTTTTTAATTATAAATTTGTTCACAATATATTACTGTACGATTACCCTTCTATTATAGTGTTTATATATAACCACAAGGTTTCGTTGTGTTTTTTAATTTTAATAAACAGGAAACTAAATAATTGATTACGTCATCTGGCAACCTTTAACACTTACAAATACAACTAAAACAAAAGAGAATTACATATTAACGTTATCGTTGTTGGTGTGATAGGGTGCCAGTGGCAGGCGGGTCCTTCGCCCCCGGTCTGAGCCTAGGAGCTATGCGGAGAGCCCTGATATAGTGTTGTTACCGGCGGCGCCGCCCCATCGCAAGCCTAATATGCCAGCTCCTGCGCCGTTTACTGGTATGTTTCTTTTTTAATCATCCAATCATCATTATCATCATATTATACATATATTATATATGTAGCTGACATATTTTACAATTTCAGTCAATTTGTGCGTTTGGTTAGCGTTAATATCAGAAGCGTTTGATCCGATTTCGGTTTTCATTGATGTGTTAAACTTGGATTAACGTTTAGTGTTTGTTTTATTTTAATTGGTTCACAAATTAAAAAAAGATAAGTTTAATGAACTGAAATGAACTTTTAGCTATACCGAAGCGAAGAGAGAAATTTTTGGTAATAAAATAAACGCTTACTCATTTATACGCCCTTCAGCTAAGAATCGTTTTAAATTTTAGCTAATAGGTCTGCTGGACGCTACTCATCTACTCATCGCAGGCAGAAACCAAAAGAGTAATGCCCCTTACACTCAATTTGTTCCAGATGTTAGCAGCAAGCTGAATTCTGGCTCGGTGAACGTCTCAATAACCCCCAGCAGCCTCCCCCCTCCCGCGCCGGAGTCCCCGCGGGACCCGCGCGACGATGAAGCCTCCGAGGAGGAGAACGAGCCTCCCCTCCCCATCGTTGGTCACAGAGTGCGTGTGCGATGATTGATTTTCACATTGTATCCAAGTATTTTTTGTGCATGTAAACACGGTTGCGAGCACAAACATGCATGCACACGTACAAATGAATGATTCCAAGTTGGGTTTTAGAAACACTTTGTCTTTTCTGGTCTTCTAGCACTACATCAAACGAAATCTAGACTTCTAGATTATTCTAGGAGATTCGAGGACAGAGTCCCATCTATTGAAAGTTGATAGTATCAAAAGACGATCAATTTTTAGAATCTTGGTATGTAAATAATAAATATGGGACAAAAAAGATTAATGCGATACCGATTATAAACAGATTACATTACAGAAAAACACAAGAATACACACCAATAGCTTCAATTTGCCAATCGTAATCGTAAAGATTCAATATCGAATTATTCTAACTATTATCGACATTGACATGTTAAAAGAACATCATCGAAGTCGCATTATTAAGTATAACTAAATACGACTTGTCAAATATCTGTCAAATTGAATGGGACCAGCTATCGAATAAAATAAATAATCGTCAAAATCGGTACTCCCAGTAAAAAGTTATCGAGCTTACGATCGATTGAAAGAAAGAAAGAAATCTTTATTTTGAAGCTACAATGTTATGTAGATGTATATAATTAAACAATGATTATAAAAAAGGTAGCGCCGAAAAAGGGCGACACTCAGTTTAAAATGTCCTGGGCCACCCACGGATCATGACTACTGGTTTTCAGTGTGGCCCTTTTCTTTCCCGTGTAGTACGAACACCAACGATACACTAACGCGAAACAATAAATTGGAGTACCTATTCCTTTTTTTGTGTAGGAGCTATCAAGCGCCGAGATATGGGAGAGAGAGAGACGCCTGCGCGACCTTAGAGAGAAATTGCGTGCGGAGGAGACACGTTTGGTGCTGTTGAGGAAGATCAGGCAGTCGCAGCAAGCCACCAGCCTGCCACCAGCGAAGGTAGGCCTTATATTACCAAAATTACTTTACCAGAATGACCTTAGCTTAGATACTAAAATTACCTTAGTTTACTAAAATGACCTAGTTTACAAAAATGATCTTGTTTACAAAAATGATCTTGTTTACAAAAATTACCTTATTTATAAAATTACCTTGTTTACAAAAATTCCCTTGTTTACAAAAATTTACCTTATTTTACGAAAATTGCCTTTTGTTCACTAAAATTACCTTAGCTTACCAAAATAACCTGATCTTTCAAAATTACCTTACCTTAGCAAAATTACTTTACATTACAAAATTATTACTTTACCTAACCAGAATTACCTTACTTTTTTTTTATTTATCAAAATATAGTGACATTACTTTGTATATTGAAACACATAGCCCGCGACAGCTTTGCGATTTTACTCTTTACTGCCGCACTCGAGAGTCGGTATTGGGGACTTAAGTCGCTCTTTAGCACAGAATTTGTATAGTTTCTTCACTATGGAGCGATTTAAATAATCAGCAACGACTACTGCCGCTCTCGTAGTCGTAAAGGTTACTGAAATTCCTATCTAGTAGAGAATTTGTACGGAGATTCTATACTAACAAGCGATTTAACTGACTGTAATTGTACCAGTGAGTGCGGGAGCAGAGTTTATAAGAATGAGAATTTATGTGCTCGCTGTAACACCAAAATATTAAAAATAACATGAAAAATTACCCTATTAAAAGTACCAAAGAAATATGTTTTCAAAGTATTCAAGGCGATTCTTAAAATCCTTGTTTTTCTATTCATTGTGGTGGTTGTATAGCTTACTAAAACCCCCCCAGTAATGGTTTCTGCCTACCTTTTATGTGCCGACAGTCATCAGTTACAGATTTATTATTATGTAACTGATATTGTATGATATGATGACGAAGATGATAATGATGATTTAAATGTATTTATTAGGATACAACAGGCACTGCGCTTGCGGGCAGCGGCTGCGTGGTGCCGCCGGGGGTCACTGTGACCCCCGCTCCCCCGCCCGCGCACCAGAATAAGGTAACATTGACAGATTGCAATAATCTATCTATCTTGTTCTCGCTTATCGTAATAAATGAGAAAGTTGGATGGATGGATATATATAGATGTTTGTTTGTTACTCTTTCAGGCAATAACTACTAACGAATCTAAATGACATTTGGCACGGAGATTATAGTCTATGATAACGTATAGGCTACATTGTATCAACACAGCATGCGGACGAAGTCGCGGGTGGAAACTAGTACTAGATTAGAGATTTATTATATATTCTAGCTCTATTGAGGTGCCCTAGAATACTAGCCTCAATCCCAAGCAGTCCAGGGTGTCGTAAGAGGCGACAGTTAGCCGCTTGATGGTCGAGCTTCGCGAAAGGATTGTATTTGTATTATTAATATTATTGTTAAGCTATTCATTTTATTACTAGCCATCACCTTCACTACCCTCTTGCTGGAGTCAGCCACCAAACGACACTTACGGCTCATTCAAAGTCGTTAATGGTTACGTAAATCGCTCATTAGTGCAGAATCTGTATACAAATTAATCATGTCTCTGTAATCATACAATATCTATATACAACTTAAACGCTCATTAGTAGGTACGGTATACAACTTCTGCACCAAGGAGCTATTTTTGTAACCATTAACGACTCTGAGTGCGGCAGTTAAAACTCAGTGACAGAACAATGGGATGGAGGATAACTAAAGGACGGGGAGAAAGAAAAAGAGAACTAACTCTTTGGCATTGCGACCGAAAAACGTGCGCAGAAGTGCGGTCAGAAAATATCATCCACTTAAGAGATTTTATTTAATTCAAACTTTTAATCTTTTAATCCATAAAGTTTTATGTTGGTGTTTGTTCTTTTTAAACAGCGCACAGGCAGCGCCACGACCAGTATAGTCCCTGGCGGCGGCGTGTCCTCGCGCCGCACCTCCAGCCTGCCCGGCGGCGCGACCCTCACGCCGGGGCCGTACCGCTCGCAGGTATCCGTATCTGTACCCACATAGGCATCCTTATCTGTATCTAGCATTGGTATCCGTAGTTCTCAGGTGACCGAATGCCTCAAGTGACTGGATTCCACAAAGATTTGTCAGTATCCGACAAAAGTATCCGTATCCTTCACCAGTAATTGAAACACTAATGCAAATGTCAATTATTTAATTATTTCCGAACATCTTTGTCATTATTATAATCAGTGACACTTTCCCCAGCCCTTCTCGTACTCTAGAAGTCCAAATTGACTAGCTTTTTGAATACATCTAAATCTATATATGTAACATGTAAGGTTATAAAATAATAATATATTACCTATTTTTCTTATTTTGTACTAAAATTGACTGGTACAGTATGCTTTTAGTATTAAATCTGCCTTTTATTCCATTACATTTGTAACCTATAATTTGGAATATATAAATAAATAAATATATTTTGTTATAAAAGTCTTCTTCGAGCGGTGGCGCCAGCATCACCCCATCAGTGACCATCACACCAGCGCCGCCTCCCGCCACTCAACATACACAGCAGCAAAAGGTAAACAAACAAAGTAAAAATTTTTGTTCTGACCAAATTATTTTTTTCTTTCTGACGCACGGCGCATCACATTATCAAAATTAGTTCGACAACTTCCCGACAGATAGCAGAAGTAAAACTGCTCGAAAGAAATTTTACTGTGTCCTTGGAAGCAATTTTTTTACCCTATAGAACTTGACCAAAACACGAAAAATATGGTAGTCCGTTGGAGCAAGGTCTGATCAGTACAGAGGATAACGTACGATTTCTAAATGCAGCTGTTGTAAAGTTACAATGGTCTCATCTCAACCTCATAGGTATTATGTGAAACAAAGGTTTTATGTCAATTCACATTACCTACAATTAACTGCAAAACGCCCATTTCATACTTTAACCCCTATTACGTACGTATTTTTCGATGTGTTTTTGGATAAACAGTTATAAGCTAAAAAAAAGTTTCACTTGAATCGTGGTTTCATAAAACCACATACGCTTTTTAGTACATATGTATACTGTTTTAATGTCCGCTAGATATTTGTGTATAACGTTGAATAGCCTCTAGTTTTAAGGATACCTGTAGGGTGAAAACGAGTTTCATCATCACTGCAACCCATAACTGTTCCACTACTGGTCTCGGGTCTCCACTCACAATGTGATGGGTGCAAGCCATAGACCACCACGCTGGCCAAGATGGATTGGTAGACTTCACACGTCTTTGAGAACTCTCGAAAGTGCAGGTGTCCTCACGATGTTTTCCTTCACCGCACTCTGATAATTAGAGGTGCGCGCAGTAGGCTTTGAAACCGAGACCTCCCGTTCGAGCGGCCAACGTTCAAACCGTTAGGTGATCACTACTTAAAAACAGAGTGTAAGGACGGAAAAATATTTATTTCATCAAAAAGATGACATTACAAAAAAAAATACACAAATAATTTACAGTAACGTCATATAACACTTCTCTCGCCGTCTGTCTGTCACAGGGCTCTATTTATATATATTACGGTACCATATATAATACATATTAATATAATATATTATATATTAAGAGCGTGTATTGCTGTGGCGCTTTAATAATATAAATAATAATGAAAAATAATAGTAGAAATACACTAAACCATTATTTTTCGATTTATCTTCTAATATGTAGCTGTCAAAATAATAATTAGTAGCAAATACAAATAACGGTCTGACTCCTACTTGACTGATTTTATTTGAGTAATAATTATTTAATTATCATGGTGTTCACTCTTGCAAGCCTGCACAGGATAATTCCTCAGTGACCAGTAGTACGAGCGATGCAGTGAGTATGAAAAGTGATGTTTCCATTACATTACAATATTTTATGTTACGTTACAATATGTCAGATTACATCACAATAATTTGTATTAAAATACAATATGTTATATTACATTACAATATTTTATGTTACGTTACAATATGTTATATTACATTACAATGTTTTAGATTGATTTACAATGTTCCATTCCTTACTTTGTGTGTCACATAGTATACAACAAAGTCGCTTTCTCTGTCCCTATATCCCTATGTACGGTTAAATCTTTAAAAGTACGCAACGGATTTTGATGCGGTTTTTTTTTTAGATAGAGTGATTGAAGAGGAAGGTTTATATGTATAATAACATCCATTAAAAAGTGGAGAAATACTGTTATTTTTGAGGTTTCTAATGCGATGTTGTAAATAATTATTATTTTTTTCTGTTTACACCTAATGAGTTACTTTTATGTATATGTATGTCTATTTTTCTTATTTATAGGTAAATTTTATATATTCTACAGCTACTTCTGACTTAGAATTGAAATTGGAAGATTGGATATACCTGACGTAGTAACATGTCAAAAAAATTGTAGAACAGCGTCTGCCGGGTCAGCTGTGTAGTTTTATCATAGAATTCATGAAATAGTAATTGATACAGTTTAATTATGTAATATCGCGTTGTAAATAACAAAAGTAGGAAATATGAAACGCGTCGGGCATCTGCTATTTTCATCTAATTAGTTACTAAATTTTGTTGTTCTTATTTATATATATATATTTTAAATATTGAATATATCTAAATTATAAACATTACATTTTCAACTTAAGTACATAAATTATAATGTATTTTTTATTTTACTTTGCCATAAATAAAAAGCTGTTTAATAAAATCTTACTTTTATGTCATACTAGCTGTGCCCATGACTTCGTCCGCGTTTGAATTTAATATGATTCTTATGTTTTTGTCTTTCTAATTTTTTTTAACTTCCCGCTAAAAATAATAAAATGAAATAAAAAGAATCCTATGTTACTTCTAATACCTCCAAAAGTATGCGTACAAAGTTTCATAACAAACTTACATTCGCTTTTATAATATTAGTATAATTAATATTGAATCACAAGGCCGTGGACATAGAAAACAAATGGTTTAAGAAAATGACT
>DWKC01000104.1:0-16206 GCA_018249195.1 Racta chiria
TACCAAGAAAAGAAAGGGACCCAAAATTGAGCCTTGCGGTACACCCATCACAGTCGGTGATCCTAATGACTTACAATTATTTATGCTAACTTTTTGTATTCTATGACTTAAATATGACGCGATTAAGCCAAGAGCTTTGTTTTTCACTCCGTAATGACTAAGTTTAAGCAGTAAAGTTTCGTGTTCTACACAATCAAATGCTTTTGATAAGTCACAAAATACACCTATGGCATTTTGTGATGATTCCCATGCTTCGTAAATATGCTTTAAGAGCCTAGCCCCAGCATCGGTTGTACTACGACCTTTGGTAAAGCCGTATTGCTCGGGGTGTAGTAATTCATTAGTATTAAAATGGGTAAGCATTTGATTCAATATGATCTTTTCAAAGATTTTGCTTAAAGTCGGTAAAATAGATATCGGTCTATAATTATTAGGATCGGTTTTGTCGCCTGTTTTAAAAATTGGAATAATTTTACTGCATTTCATAAGATCAGGGAAAATTCCCCGATCTACACATTCATTATAGACCCCGGCCAAACACGAAGCAATGTCATTTATTATATGATTTATTATTTTATTAGAAATGCCCCACAAGTCACACGTGTTTTTTGCTTTTAGGGACTTAAAAGTTTTAATTATAGTATTTGAGGTAATGTGTTTAAATTCGAATAAGACATTGCATTCATTAACATTACCTTTTAAGAGAGAAAGTGCTCCCGTTGGGGAGGACGCTAGAGTACTAGTTAACTTAGTCGGGATGTTACGGAAGTGATTTTCAAAGGCGCTTGCCACATCTATATCGGAAGTAATTTTATTTTCATTAACTATTAATTCATAAGTGAAGTCACGGGATCTAGCGTTACCAGTCTCATTGCTAATTATATTCCAGGTAGTTTGTATTTTGTTGTCTGAATTAACTATTTTATCTTTTAAGTGCATAGACTTCGCTTGTATGCAAACTTGTTTAAAAATTTTAGAATAGTTCCTAACATGTTCATGGAAGGATGGCGAAAAATTATATCGTTTCTCGCCATACAATTCATACAACTTATTCCTACTTTTAAAAATTCCTACAGTCGCCCAATCACTAAATTTATTAGCTTTGTTTAAGTTGACTGACCTGACCTTAAAAGTTCGGTTAAATTCCTCAATGATATTTTTAAATAATATATTGTAATTATTCAATGGGTGACTAGGTTGAGCGGTAGGTGGGTTGCAAAGTTTTAATTTGATATTTTCTTTAAAAATTAATAGTTTTCTTTTGTTTATCGGTCTACATTTAACTAATCGTTTTTGATTAACATAGGAACCGTGAACTGTAATTCTCTGCCCGCAGTGGTCTGATCTCAATTTGCTAATTATGTCCTTGTTTAAAATCTCACAATTGCAAAATACATTATCTATGCAAGTCGCAGAGGTTGCAGTTATCCTTGTAGGTTCAGTAAACAATGGGTTTAAGTTAAAACACTGAAACAAGCAAAGTAACCTAGCAGCCGTTGGAGATTCAAATAAAATATCTACATTGAAGTCACCACATATTACTAACTCTTTCTTGGAGGTACATAAACGTTTAAGAACATCTTCCAAAGTATCTTCAAAAAGTCTAAAGTCACCTGAAGGGGGCCGGTACACACAGACTATAAGAAACCGCTCCAATTCCACACAGGCTAGTTCAATAGTGCGCTCAACAGAAAGACTAACAATATCATTTCTATCTTTACATATCAAATCCTTGTGTACTAGTATTAGTGAGCCACCATGAATTGCAGCCTCTCTATAGAATGCACTTGACAAATTATAATTAGAATAGTTTAGATAACACTGGGAGTTAGACAACCAGTGCTCAGTTAAACATAAAACATGGATGTTAAAACATTTCATAAACAATTCAATTTCTAATTCTTTGCCGGACACACCTTGTATATTTTGATGTACAATGTTCATATTACAGGGTCGGTCCGTTGTCTTTAAACTTAGTTTAAATTATTTGTACTAAAACCAGTACATGTGTCAGTAGTATAATTAGTGGTACTATTACCACAATCAAAAAATGGGTCAATAGACTTAATTGTAGTTACACAACAGGTAACTGTCTCATTTAAATTATATGCTAGCAATCTAGCTATTTGTCGTTTATATTTTGTTGGTAGATACATAGTATCCCTTGTCAGCATAAATGAATATGAAATAAATTTATTTATGTCATAATAAAAAATGGCATCACTATGATGATTTGTTAAATTATATATTAAAGTGTTCAATTTAAATATGTGCTCATTTTGTTTGTAACTCAGATTTTTACAATAAGGGAAAGCACATAAAACAAACTTGCACTTAGTAATGCTGTGTAAATACAGTAACTTATCTATACATTTAATAATGTCTCGCCTCTTGATTTCCAAACTGTCACCTATCATTAAAACTACACTTGAATAACTATTCAACTCTTTTTCATTGATTTGGTTTAATAAATGATTAAAGGTAGCTCCTGGTGAGCACCTGTTGGTCACTGAGTGTGTCAGGTATGGAGTAATGACCGCTCCAAAGTCTTTCCCTATTTTATCTGAAATAATAATAGTGTTTCTAACTGACTTTGTTGGTGAGGAAGGCCTTGGAGTAGTATTTGGTGAGACAATGTTACCCTGCACATTTGTAGAAAATAAACTAGTTTCATTCTGAGACAAGTTGTACTTGTTTGACAGAGACTCAAATCGGTCCATGTTATTATTGCATACCTTGAGCAGGCTATCAAATGATGATATATGTTCATTGATTTGTACCTGGGCATCGGTGTACAAGTTAGTTATAGTTTGTAAAGATTTCTCTAAGCCCTCAATCTTACTTTGATAGAGCAGGGTTTCAGTGTCATATTGTAACTGGTTTTGGTCTACTTTAGATTGTAACATCTTTATCTTATCAATTAAACAGTGCCGTTCCTTGTTAGAGTGGCCTAATAGTTGAATGTAGTTTTTGGATTTAATAACCTTTTTAGTTTTGATTATGAATTTCTTTATTTTAATATATTTCTTTAATTTATTGTGACTGTTAAATTGAATATTGTTGTTGACTGACACATCTTTAGTCAGGTCAATAATAGAAGAGTTTGTTTTATTAGAGACAGAATCACATTCAACTAGCTCTTTGAAAAGACTCCGGGTCGCATTCCAATTTTCAGTTTCTTTTATATGTTCTAAGTCACATATAGTTTTATTCGCATTACATAAACTAACTTCTAAATCAGTTATGCGACTCAAAGCCCTCTCATGCTCATTACTACATTGGTCAAATGAACGTATGATGTCTTGAAGCTGGTCCCTCTGTTCCTGGCTATCCATGTATTTATTGTGGAGCTCTGCAAGTCGTTATTTATAGTTCACGTTGGACTGGATAATGGTAGTGATCTCAGCTTCACTTTCATCACGTTCGTGTAGGTGTTGAGCACATGGGATTTTTTGAGTTTATTGAAGAGCTGACTTAAGTTTAGATTCCATATCCTTGTATGTGGCCTGACGGGTCATCATGCTTGTAATCAGCATCAATAACAAACTTAAATAATATAGATGGCGTGAGTATGCTTGGTAATATTGAATAGTTCGTTTCTAATACCTGACAATAGATACACAATGAAAACTTAACAAATAAAAATGATACGACAGATTGAGTAATAAATAATTTAACAATTGTTTATATATTTTAATAAACAAACAACTGTTTATATATTTTTGCTATTTAGGTTAATCCAAGTTTATCACAATATATCTGAAAACCGCATTCAAAGCAAATCAACCGGTTTTGAGATTTACGAGCGGTGCCTTTGTATACAGAGACACAGACAAACAAATTTTTTAAAATATATATATTTCGGGTCCCGTTTCTTACTAAAAGCTCCCAGGATTGGTGTCTCCCTAATATAAGACAGGGAACAGTTAAAATTGTTTATATATTACAAATCTATTATACATACAATATAATACTATGCTGTGCCTGCGACTCCGTTCGCGCAGAATTTGTATAGACGGAATTCTTTAAAATTTCATTTTTAAGTGTCAATCTAAGCTTAGCCCAATACATAAGTGAAAACCGCATTCAAATCGGATCAGTCTTTTCTGAGATTAGCGAACAAAGGCACAGAAAACATACAATTTTTTTTAAAATGGTCGTTTTGGGTTCAATTCCTTACTACAAACCCAATCCTAATAAGTTATCCTAACTTTGTTCCATATATCTTTCATGTACAGCCTGCGATCAGCTTCAGATTTAGTATACCTATGATGTGATCAAGATATTTAATATATTATATGGGTAACGTATCTATTTATTACAGATCATTAAAACACATATGAGCACTAATTTTGGTGCAGAATTGTACATGTTAAATTATCTTATCAATCTTTAATAAGATCCTAATGGTTGTAATAAATTTCAACGTAACGTATGTTAATCCCTGTAATATTATCAGATTATGGACTTATAAAAAATAAAGAAAACAGAAGTTATGCTGTAAGAGGGAGTAATCCACTTTATCGCTACTAATAAATCAATAATAGTAAAAGATAACCGCATTTATAACCAATTTTTGTACACAATAACTTTCATATTTGTAGTGCTGGATATTCTGGCATAATATCTTTGATTTTGGTACAGGTAAGTGGTGTTTCTTTGATAATTAAAAAAAAAAAAAATTACATGCGTTTAGTCGTTTAATTTACATACGTCTAGTAGTCTCATGTAACTAATAATACAAAAATTTGGTTTTTATCATCCTCAAAGTGAATAAATATAAATTATAACAAAAAAAAGAATAAATATATTATTTTTTCACTTCCAGTCTTAAAACCCAAGACGTATTCAACAAATGATATACATAGTTATACTATATATGTGATATACTATAGTTAAGTATAATAATAATTAATATATATGTATGTTTATCAGTTGTCTGATCACCATAGTACAAGCTGACGCTCAGTTTCCGGTCGGATGGTCGATGTCAATAGATATTTATCATTAATTTATTATGTCGCCCTAAGACCTTTGACGTGGCTTATTGATTGCTAGCTAATGATGATAATCGGGACTGACGGGTTAGCGTGCACTCTGAACTGCAATACAAGCGATTTATATGTATATTTATACACAATTTTTGGGTCAAGAATTAATCAAGGTTTAGTTTTCGAAATAGATCATTTTAGTGTAATTTTTGGGATGTATACCGAAAATAGATAGCAGAGCCTATCTTCTATTATTTTTAACACAAACAGTTAATCCATAATTTGAAATAGATTTAGTTGAATGTAGGTGTGTAGTCTAGTGTGTTTTACACTAGAAAACCTTGCTTATTAAGTATTTTCTTTCAAAACGAGAACAATATAACAAATAAATTATTACGAATGAATTATGATGGTGGCTTTTGTCAGGAGAAATTGGAATGAAAATCAAAATATTTATGCAAAATAATTATACAGACGGACATGTCATTATTTCATATTTCTCTAGAAGTCCCCGGCGCGGGCGTGTAGCGCTACATGCTTGGTTTTTGCAACGCAAACATTCCATGTTACTCCTTTTGTTAGCCATATCTATGGAGTATACGGCCGGATTACAGATAATGCAATATTTTGGAAATGACGTAAAGAAGAGACAAGTCTGTAATCTATAAAAAATTGTTAATTAATCAGCATGGTTTTGTCGAAAAAACATTTATTTCTTTATTTAACCTTTATCGACCACAATGTAGTACAAATGTAACCTTAATGCTTATTACATTCTCTACCAGCTACCCATTACACAAAATAGATGTTCACGAAAATCCGTTCTTCGGAGCTAAACTCTGTCTATCAGGTAATTTATATCCCAACAAAACAAAAATGTGAAATGAGAGCCAAGTTCAATTTGAAATAATGTGTTGTGCTCCACTTCACCGGCAAAAGAATCGGGATCTATATGGGTGCCAAGTTCTATTTTCACTCGTGTAATTCAAGCTCAAGATTTAACTTTACTATTTTTTACGTATAGGCCATAGTACAAATTTAGTGCAAATTAGTGCAATTAGTTTGCAAATTAGTGCAATTCACGATCGTACTGGGCTTTTACTATAAGATTGATATATTTAGTGTGTTGGTAAAACACTGGTCATCTGATGGTAAACGGTCACCGCTGCCCATGTACATTTGGACCATCAAAGATGTCACGAACGCGTTACCGGCCAAGGAGAAAGAAATACCCTCTTCTTGAAGCAGAAGCAGAAGAGTGTAAGGGAAGGGAAACATTACTGAAGTACCGGGGGTCCATGAATACGAGGTGAATGAATCGGGGTGACAGACGATTGGGAAGGAGGAAGTCTAAAAGATGGCGGGAAAGCAGAACACTATGAGAGTTACGCTGACTTGAGTGTTTTATCTGAAAATTTTGCAGCTTCTATTAAAACTTCTCTCAGCCAAATATCTAAGCAGGGTTCGTAAGTTTTTGCGCGATACAAGAGGACAGGCGCCGCTTTTCTAACCCAGTGTTCTATCGTAATGTTAATTTAATAATAACTTTTTACCCTATAAAAGGCCCATAAATATGTCAGTATTGGCACTGATCAATTAAGGAGCCCTAGGGGTTTTAAACCTACTTTTTGTTGGGAGTTTCAAAGTGGGGTGCTCCAGTGGATGAATATAATAGCGATATGACTTATTCATGTTAATCCCTTTATTCATAGTTGAAGATAGATGGCGATCCCTGGACCAGAGCTAAGTGATCATTCAATCATCATGAATTTATCTTTCGGAGGGCATTTGTTATAGATTTATTCTCGACTGAAGACATTGTATCATTTTAGTAGATATACCTATATCTTATATATAAAGTTGAATTAGTGTTCGTTAGTCTCGAATAAACTCGAGAACGGCTGGACCGATTTGAACTATTCTATTTTTGGTGTGTTCAGGGTAGCTCAGGGTAAACAGTAAGTTAAAACTATTAAAAAATATATCTTGTAGTATCACGTGGAATCTATGATAATCCAGACTATAATATTAAATTGCCCCCAAACCAGAAGTTATTAAATATAATGAGCATTGAACACAGGCACTATTGATATATTTAAAAATATATATGTATATTTATCAGTTGTCTGATCACAATAGTACAAGCTAACGCTTAGGGTTAGATGGCCGTGTGAGTTGTCCTAACCTATTTATTCATTTATTTATTTATTTTATTGCAGAGCAACGGCTGCCGAGTCTAGTCTGTCTTGTACCAGCTATCCTCGTAAATCTCAAAAACTACTTGCGAAATAAAGATTTGTTCATTTCCCTGAATAGATCAATAGAATATATCTACCAATAGTATAAGTACCTTGGTCCAGTTTTCTCGGTATATGTTGATTTGTAATCCCGCCTCCTAGCGACGTTACAATCAACTAATAAAAATAGATGAGGCCACTGGTTTTTTTTTTAATATTCACGTGTTTTTCAGGAAAACGTAGTCATGAAGTCATTTCTTTGACCCAAAAAAAATTTTACGATAACATCACCGTATTTATCAGTGTGTCTTTTTGAACCCGATTACATATATATATGTATTTTTATAGGTGTGGTTCTCGTATTTATATATTTACGTATTCTTATACGACCTTTGTCTGTTCCAATTTGTATATGTTAGTTTTGTGAGAAGGTATAAGAGATACTTTTATGAGAAGAATCAAAAGAAAATATGTGTTCTCGCTACGTTATGTGTTTACCGCAACGTTGGTATCAGGTATGTGCTTGAACTATCATTACCGGTACTACTGCAGGTATTACTACAGGTTATGTTTAACAAGGAAAAATATTTTTTAATCCTTAATTGGAAATTAATTATAATAAATAACTAAATAGACGGAACGATTATTTGACAAAAAATATGGAAATAAATAAAGGTATCTGAATCTAGAATCTATAGTTAAAATATTCTTTACAATTATTTAGCTGGTTCGACAGACGTTGCCTTGTTTTAGTTACTGAACGTGGCGAACAATAAAATTATGTACACCCGTAGCGGAGGAGTCGAAAAAGGGACGAAGGATCACAAAAAGCGGGGAGACAGAATATTTTACCAATTCTTAAATTTTTACATATTATTGACATTCCGCGGACCGCTGATTGCGGAAAAATACTAGCATCTTTAAAATATTAAACTTTTAATTTAACTCAGGCAGAGTAGTCACCGAATCCCTTTGTCACCGTCCAACAGATTTCCCAAACCTCTGGGAAACAAAATCCCCGTCCGTGCTATACTTAAGAATTCAAAGCTTGTAGCCGAAGAAGGTTCGCCAAAAATTCCCTCACTCGCACTGACCGAGGTGTAAAAACTTCAGCTTGTTAATTCATTCACTTAAAAATTCATGAGTAAGGTAACAAGTTGGCGCGAACGCTCAACTCAATCGCGTTTCTTTGAACCATTATTACTTACCGTGCGAAACATTAAGGAAATTATCACCGCTGATAACGCACGTGTTAAGGAACCGGTTGGAGAGCCGGCGATAACAGGATGTGCGACTACATAGCCTGTATTCTGTATTCTGGCGAAACATTAGTCTTAGATTTCGACTCAAGTTTGATTTGACCAACGAAGGCGCTTTATTTTGTCGCCCCCGTTGTATGGGATTTGGCTTTAAAAGTGACCACGAATAAAAAAAAAAATATAGTTCTAAATGTGACTAAAATGGCGCTACTGTCGATAGAAGTATAATTTAAAAATTAGTAATTTAACGAACATGAAGTATGCCGAGTTCAAATAAATAATGTTTTTAATAACTCGCGTTATTATTGTCTGTTCAATCTGTCCCACTAGTGGGCTCGGGTCTTCACTCACAATGTGAGGGGTACAGTCCCACTACTGGGCTCGGGACTTACAATATGTGGGGTACATCTATTGTCCACCGCGCTGGTCAAGTGCGGATTGGTAGAGTTTGTTACTTAACCGTAGCAAGTGATAATCAACTTCTGATACGCACATAATTTTGAAAATTAGAGGTGAACGGGTTTGAACCCGGGTCCTCCCGTTCAAGAGACCAACGTTCAGACCATTAGGCCATCACTGCTATTATTTAATTGGGTTATATTTGTGTAAATAATTTTCATTATGTCAGAATTCCTGGTATATATACTGGTAATCCTTTTCCGTTTTTTGGTATATAAATCCATCGTCATTATGTATTTACAAACGACAAACGTAAATACATATTGTCAATTTCTGATATTGTTTCTTTAATAATGTTTTTTTATTTTTTCGTAAATAGTTTAATTTCAAATCGAAAGTTCCTACTTCTGTTTTATTTACTTCCCCTTCATCTTTATCTTACATCTTCATTTAAATTTTAATTTCTGCTACAGTTGCGCCTAGTTAATTTTGGCTTTGGACGACCACTTTCTGGTATGCAGATTCTCCTTACTTCTAGCCTCCAGGCATCAAAACTCGCCTAAATTGGGGCGGGCTTAAATATTAACTCCAGTCTCATGCATGACCACGGTGGTAAAGGTGACATAACTCTGCTGATTGGTAGTGATACGATTTGGCGTTAGGATTACATTTATCATTATTATCATTATATTGTTATTACTATGTTATTCATATATGTAACTATGTTACGGGTACTCATGATATATGTTTTTCGAGACGTTATTTCGCCTCAGTCGCATGGAACATGGTCACGGGTGAACTGCGTACCGTATACCCGAAAATGAGGTCTGAGTACCCGTAACATAGCGCAATGTATGAAGTCCACAATGAGTAATAAAATCATGTTGTCATTTTTCCATGAAGTTCGCCGTCAGTGTGCTAGCCGGCTGGGAGCTTGAGATCCAATTCTTCACTTATGAAAAATGCCTGAATCATGCCTTTGGTGTTTCTGTACTTTATTCTATTGATGATATCTTTGGCTATGTTGTCCATGGGCGACGATGACCACTTGGCACCACGGCCACTAATTGATTGGCTGTCTGCTCATATCGTTCACCCGCTCATTCGCGTACTAGCGAACGCACGCGCAACCCAAACAGTTAATTTGTAAGGTCCCGGCGCGCGCATATTTCATTGGAGGGGCATTATTTTTCCTACTTATCTGCGCATCTCTCCAGTTTAACAAGTGTGATTAATACGCGAACGGAGCCCTTTGGATGCTCCGACCATTTAACTTTACCGTTTTTTTCGCGTTTATTTGATGTGTGGCTGAAGTTTTTATCGATGTTGGGTAATACCGATGGGTGGTGTACCTATAATCCGACAGAGCAAGTGCATTTGTTAACACCGACATCTAGATGAAAACGGTTGAAAGTCCTATTTCTAACGAGCATCTAACATAAGCATTTTTGTTCCCAAGTATTTATATTCTTTCATTCTTTGACAATAGTATTTTTGTATATAATTTCTACACAATGACATTCTTGAGGTAGTACAAACTATATCTATTTTAACTCTGTAAATCACATAAATTGTCATCGTTAAAAAAACCGGGTATGTTTCAGGCAATCTGACTCAATGCCGACCGAAGGATTTGTACAAAAAGAGGCATGTGTAACCCTAAGTTATCTATTACCAGACCAAGATTCTTTGCAATCTGCAAAATGTCATCTATATTATTACCTACTAAAGTAGATCGTATAATCTACAAATCGCGGTGCAGAAAGTCCTTTTCAACTTCAACCTTATAAGGTTTTGTTTAAAAAAAAAACTATTTAGGTTTCAAAATTCTCTATGACCAAAAGCTCTTAGAGCAAACGGCATTGACTGCTAACTTTTAAATAAGACTTGACTTCTAAATAAGAATAGGTATTTATGTTTATATGTAGAATATTTTTGTACAAGGAGTCCATGTTTATATACGTTGTAGGATTAGTTACAATTGTAAATGTCAGATGATTTAAGCGTACCGCAAGACACGATATGCAAGCAAACAATTGAAAATTGTAGTGCTAGCGAGTGACATTCTGCGAATTTGTTTTGTACTGTTCAGTAGATACTGATTATTATCATAGTTTTTAATCTATAGTAATGTATCTGTGGGCACATGGCAACGTTATACGAGTTTTTAATGATGCCGATGTAGAAAAATGGAGCACATTTTTTTTCTAATCTTGGTGGCGTACTTTTTTCTTTTTTGCAATGCGAATACTTTTTTTTTTTTTAAAGCTACTTTTAAATTCCCTCCATTTTTTAATTTCTGCGACATGTGGTAACAGTTTATTCCATAAGTAAGGAAAAGTGCAAGTTTATTAAGATAACAGAACGAATTTACATAAAAAAAATATGCCTTAAACTGAAACTCTGTAAGTGACAAATTACTAACTCCATTGTAATGTCACAGAATGAGTGATAATAAACAATACAAATAAAATAATTAAACAAAATAAAACATGCACTCGTAACTCTACACAGCGTCATTATCCTGTCTGTGCATTTAAATGTATGTTCGCGGCTATTGTCCGACCCGTTTGTCACACAGGTGTCCGTGTCCGGTAAGTAAGTTATGTAGACGAGCGTAATGTGGACAGAAATACTTGGAATACTTGGTGTGTTATCTATTACAGAAAAGCTAAATGCCATTGGAGTACAGTTACAAGTCTTTAGTACTTACGATATGTCATGGGTATGAAGTTAAGTGAGCTCGATGTTCCTATGATGAAATAAATATTTTGAATTTGAATTTGCTGGGAGGCCACAGGCCTGACTCTGCACATTTTCTAATTTGTTTGCTCCTCAGTGACGTTTATTACATCCTGCCTTTAACCCATTAATGGTCCACAAGTCTATCTTCATACTAAGGATCCACTGTGGATTGGTGGAGAGGTTAGTGGGCCACCCAAGTGCCGGTTATTTTTTATGTCATCCGAAGGCCTCTGACGTGACTTAACGATTGGTCTCTAACTAGCAACCGGGACCGATGGCTTTACGTACCCTCCGAAGCACGGAAGCGCTCATGAAATTTTCCAATAGCGGTTACCCATTCTCGTACTGACCGCGCCCGCTGTTGCTTAATTTTTTCAATCCCAAACAATAGAAACAAGTCGTTGGGCTATGAACGCTTCTTTAAATTATTACATCTATACTAAATTTCAGTAATAGCCTGGTAATTTGAAAGCTGGTCTTCTAAAGACAGAGTTTGAGTTCAAGATCTCTGGTTTTTAAAGTTAAGATCGTATTAGAAACTCATAATCAATAGTTTCGGTTTACCGGTTTTCCTTCAGGAAAAAACATCACAAGGATCACTGAGTCTTTCCGATAGAAATCTGTGTAGTATGTAATCCACACTTGGTCAGCAGAGTGGACCTATTGCCTATACCACTGACATTACGGGAGGAGATCCAATCCCAGCAGTTTTGCAGCGGAATGGAAAGATATCGGCGTCGTAGACGATCACATCACCGACAACCAAACATCAATCGGATGGCAAGATCATTTGCTACTTCAATACCACAAAAACGACGAACGCTCAATCAAACGAAGCGTCGTGACATCACATCACGCTGGCCATCCCATTATACTTGTCCGCATCCCATTCAGCTGGCCACCACTATCGCAAACATCATTACCACTCATTATATCCAATTCATCTATGACTACCCACGATTCAATTCCTTAATTTTTTTTCCACAGTCACGACGACACCTCGGCTATCTTAATGATGCTCTATTTTCAACTAAATCGTGTCCGAGAAACGTATGGAATTCGTCGTGTGGCGGCCTTCTGTCTTGTCCTCGCCTTTTGAACTCGAAACGACCAAAAACACGTTCAATTCAAACGATTTCCACTCGTAATGTGAAGCTTTAATGCTCATTGTTCCGCGAGCTCCGGCCAATAATTTGACAATATAATTCCTGTCATCTGAAGCCGGGAGATCTTCGTTGGCCGCGTCGATTGTTTCAGTAATCGTTCCAATAGCTTCGCCATAAGGTTTCGAATCGATTTCTGCTGAGCTATCGTTAAAGTCTTCCGAGAGATCGATCGCACTTACCGTAGGGCGAGCGATGGTGCTGCCATTTAAGGCAGTCGCGCGTCAAACGCGTGGCAACGTCTCGAGGCATTACAAAAGTTTAATTACACACGAAAAACTTATTGGACCGGTCAGCGAATTCCGCGCTGTAAGGCCACCGCTTAAGATTTCTCAATACACATGAATATGGATGGGGGCCAAAATTGCTTAGATTTTTTAGTTTTTAACGCTTATGTCGCTCGCTGTGGGTCTTCGGGCATTCTGGAAACAGTTGTTGATTAGCTATCGGTATTGTTTAGCGCTTTATTATCGTGAGTTAGGATTCTGAGTGGCAATGTCTTCATACGTGATCTGAAGGTAGGAATGTCTTTTGTTTTAACTATTATTGCCTGGAATTATCTGGCCAGTGAAATCAGTATTTCTTAATTTTGTTTTTTATCGCTCTATCTCGTCTGATTGGGAATTAGCGCCAGGGTACGATCACAGTATTGTGGAGAAGAACTTCTTAAGATTGTTAAAAGGCAGCACTACGTTTGAGTGCATTTTATGTATTTTCTTTTTAACGCTAATTAATACTCTTTATTTACGGGAACACGGTGTATTTATTCGTGAATACAATACATTTAGTACAATCTTGCATTAGGCTGTGATTATAAGAATGTTTTTTTTTGTGGAATCATCCGTCAAATGAATATACATGCCACGTGATTGTAAGTGAGCAAATGCTCATGCTCATTTCAATCTCCAATGTTTGCTGTTGTGGTCGAAAATAAAGCTAGCCACAAGGCCAGCCGGAATCTTCGTAACTTCTTAAGTTTTTACGCAAGTAAAATAACGGTAAATTAAGTTATTCTGTCTAACCGTTGTTTCTCTCACTAACTGCCTCCACATTCAATAGGCTTAAGTAGATAATAAACGATTAAAATATTATCCTATTATCTCAAATGAGCTTGTAATTTGTAGTATGAATATCGAAATGCGTGGTTTCCGCGGCGTGTGCAAATTTACATTTCAATTTGACGCGTATTCGGCACAAATTGTATTTATGGGATATTATTTCGTGCGTCGAAGTTTTCATTGTAAATACGAGCGATACGAGCTGTGTATCCTTAAATGTTAAATGGTGAATTAAATTTGAACGTTTCTTTATATGCTTTTAAGTAGAACAAATACGTTGTGACCAAAATTGGAGCGCATTCCATGATGATAAATAAAACCACCAATGAGGCTGCACCCATCAGCAGTATAATCATCGTATCAGTATATGTACCTATATATTCCGTATATATATACGGAAGTACAGGTACAGTACAGAGTACAGAACTCGGTGTTTCCTTATAAATGCATTTCACATATTTGAGGGTTAATACAATATACCGGCCCAAGCAAACTATCGTTTTCTTTCCATTTTCAAATATTCCTCCTAACTCTTCAAATAAATAGAAGAAGCTCGGCTACCAGTTGCTCCTGCCGGCTGCTCCTCACTGTTGAGGACCACCACAAGATTGCAGTACCAGCAGTAACGATGTTGTCGACAACTTTGTCGTCAATTCAAATGAGCATGAGCATTTTCTCACTTACCATCACGTGGCATGTATATTCATTTGACAAATGATTCCACAAAAAAAACCATTGTTGGAAGGTAGTTTATTACACCTGTATTATATATTTAAGGTGTATAGACTGATACATAATGAGAACCACTAGAACCAATGGAACAACGCTAAGTCTTTACAAAGACACGGAAAACTCAATAAGTAAATATAAATAACTGTCGACCTCTGATATACTTATTGTTCAGTTCAATCGATCATATTAGATCTACATAGCTGCTTACAATAACACCGTTAAGTATTTACATATAAATTAAAAACACTAAACATTACTCAGGTAAAAACACGGTTGTGTTAAACGCGGAAAAAATAATCGTTTGAGTTGGCCAGACAAAGCACAAGTTACAGGCGGTTCAATACATATTAAATCAAATCATTTATTTCGTCTTCGGAATCAATAGCACATTCAGCGAAAGTCAAAAGGTTAACAATACGATGTCCTTCTCTACATTAATGATGGAATTAATAACAAAAAATATTGAAAGACATGCAGATTAAATGCATATAAATAATTTCTATTTCTGTTGCTTTTCTGTTTATAAAAATATTATCCATATTATTGTACCCATTTAGATACTGTTTTCACTCACAAAGTCTTGAAGCTCTTCGCAGGATGCACTGGCATCATTATTACTGAATAAGGTTGTAGTTTTTATTATCTTATTTCTTTTCTTCTTTTTTCTTTTTGATTCGAGTTTAAGAGTTAATTATAAACCACGGTTTTTGCTGCTGGCTTTTGCTGCTGATGCACTTTGGCTGCCTAAAGTCGTTAAACTAAGTCGTTTAATGTCGACTGGCCCGTTGGTATAGTGGTTAGTGAACCTGACTGCTAAGCCGGAGATCGTGGGATCGATTCCTACCCAGGACAAACTTTACTGTGACGAACAGGAATGTGTGTTTTGTGTGTCTGGGTGTTAAAATTACTTTATAAGTATGTATTTAAAAAAATATTTGTATGTATATCAGTTGTCTGGTCACCATAGTACTAGCTAGCGCTTAGTTTGGGGTCAGATGGCCGTGTGTGAGTTATCGTAAGATATTATTTATTTAAAAAAGTACGCGTACGTACGAACGAACAGATAAAAATGGGAAGAGGAATGGCTAGTGATTCATCGATTTTTCTAGTGATCCTTAATAAATTAGAAAATATTATAGTCAGAAAAGTTTTTTTTTAACAAATAATTACAACTTTGAAATGCATGTCGGTATAGTCCGCTCTACCAGAGTAGGTAAAAAAGAGTGAGGTTTTGATCGTTCTACGACTGTGTTCTGTGGTCGAGGCAAACCACCGGCTGGTTGCCGCTAGAGCCTTTTATATTCTAAGGCTATAAATTGTATTTTTTCTACCACTCGGCGGGGTACCGACAGCTACTGTATGGTGGTATATTATTGAATTGCTGATTGTGGTATGTAATGCTTTGTAATTATTTCTTATTTGGAACAGCTGGTTGCTGACACAGCTTGCTAAAGTGTACTGCAGATTTTATGTCATAAATATTTTTGAAAGTATTTTGTCCTTCGATCGAGCTTGTGATAAGAATGACTGCAGCTAGCCAACCCCAGGTTTCGCAAAGGCTGCATAGAACTTATTATACATATATATTATATTATAATATTTTACTAGCTTTTGACCGCGAC
>DWKC01000105.1:0-16201 GCA_018249195.1 Racta chiria
CCCCCGACACACACAAGTCCTAGTGCAGGATTATGAGTGTGTTTATTTATCTGTCCCACCGCTGGGCTCGGGTCTTCTCACATTATGAGTGATATCCACCATACCAACTATCAATTTACTTTTTTACAGCGTCTATTATCAGCATAACAGTATTGGCCGGAAATCTCATGATGCCTCTAATCATGGGCCGCCATGGAAGGAAAATTGGTCATTTCGTAGTCCTCATACCGATCATAGCGGCTTGGCTTGTGGTGTTTTTCTCAGCCAGCTTTGAGGTAACATAATTATGATAAATGTTCTATATTTTCTCTCACAGCATTTAGGAGACACGCTGTGCCGAAAGAGACAGCATTTTTTTTTTACATTCAAAAGTTCAATTTAATTTGATGTATGCATGTTTCTTGCTTACCGTGTTATAGGCTAACCTGGTGCCATTCCATTTCAGACATTACTCATGGGAAGAATGTTACAAGGGATGTCTTTCGGCCTTCTCTTACCACTTCGTTCAGTTCTCATAGGAGAATATACCAGTCCGGAATATCGAGGAGCGTTCCTGGCAGTCATCTCATTCGCACAAGGCTTCGGCATATTCTTCGTTCATCTCGTCGGTTCCCTGCTATCCTGGCGCCACACAGCTTTAATAAGCATGATCTTCCCGGTCTTAAGTCTCACGATGACCTTCTACCTACCTGAGTCACCGAGCTGGTTAGCGGACAAGGGAAAGTATGAAAAGTGCAGGGAAACTTTTATATGGTTAAGAGGAGAAGATCAGAACCAAGAGTTAGAGACGTTGATTCAAGCTCGAATCGATTTTAAGGAATCATATATTTCCCGGGGAAATACCAATATAATCAAGCATCTGATGGTTACAATTAAAAAGAAGGAGTTCTATAAACCAATTGTCCTGATGATACATATATCTATACTAGTGTATGTAGCTGGAAGCACTCAACTAGCTGCCTATCCAACCAAGATAATAGAAGAAGTGATAGGCCCAAACGTGGACGTTAATTTTTGGATGGTCGTGCTTGATTTTCAGAGAATAGTATCGAATGCGATAGCCATTTTTGTTATTCATAAGGTGCGTCGAAGGCCTATGTTGTTCAGTACCGGAGTGCTTTGTATAGCGAGTCACTTGGCCATAATGGGTTACACATACGCAAGGAAGCAGGGCACTCTTCCATATGACGCGACATGGATTCCCGCCCTATTATTAAACTTACAGATGTTCTCCGTAGCCACCGGAATGATTCCTCTGCCGAACGTCATCGCCGGAGAAATATATCCTTTGGAGTTCCGGAGTATAAGTGGCAGCATCAGTTGTGCGTTAGTATCGGTATATATTTTCTCGGTAGTAAAATCGCTGCCCACACTAGTAGATACTGTCGGCATCCACGGCACTTACGCAGTGTACGCAGGGTTGTTGACTTATGGACTGCTCGTGATCTGGTTCATGCTGCCGGAAACCAAAGGGAAGACGTTGCAGCAGATTGAAGATGAATACAAGGGGATCCAGAGAACTGCCAACGTGGATGAGACTAGAGAAAAACTGAACCCTCAAGGATGACAAGGAAACTACAGTATCACTATCTCGGTAGCACTGATCAGATTTAGATGTAACTATATTATTTTAGTGAATCCATAGACCGATTCGACCTTAGCCGAAATTCAGATGACTGTAGGCACCCCCCACGCGTTTAAGTGGTGGATATATTTTAGTATGAGCGGGACCACAGCCTAATTGAAGGGCTGTTCCGGATTCACGCTTGGTATTATCTCTTGTAGGTATTATGTATTTTGTCATGTTATAAAAACAAGCTCGCATAGATTTATGGTATAATTGAGGTTTAATGTTATTTATAGGTATTTAAACTGAATCTATAAATATAAAGTTCATGATTTCACTCCTCAGTGATATGTAAAAATTAATTTCAGATTATAAATATTTCATCAACTTTATTTCACCAGAGAATAAAAAAATGTCTTTAAGCATTGCTATTTTGAACAAAAAAGTAATAACATGTATTACAACGAACGGAAGTTTCCTTCTATAAAATAAATAAATAACTGGTATATTTGTATATTAAAATCAATACGTCCGAATTCAGCAGAATGAAATGAATAAATAATAGAACACAACAATATTTTTCTATATTATAATTCTCTATATTATTTGGTACACAATAGACGTCTGTCTGTCCAACGATACGCGGTGGAATGGGCCATTGATATAAACATTAGGTTGTCAATTTTAACATAAACAGTCCAATCGCATCTAGCGCCCGATACCCTGTATGGTTGCACAAACGACAAACACTTAACTAACATCTGTACAACATACTCGCACTCTGCACATTACAAAAACATAATCTGATATAATCCGTAGACAGCAGTTTGTACCGACGTTGCTTCAGGAGAATCACATAGCTGGTAGAACCCAACACCTTACAATGATGATGTATACTGATATCTTTAAGATTAACTGGCGATATGGGCTTACTATTTGCATATAATAATCAACTTAGTGCTTAAAGGGAATCACAGCATTCAACCCACTATTTTCTATATTTCTTTTACTTATCATAATATCAGATCAATTTTATTAGTTGTGGTAATTTCTGCATGGTAAGGCATTTTGATTCAAACTCCCAATTATCACTATTACGCTAAGTGAAATTTCGATTTATCTTACTTTGGATGTAATATTATCTGCATACACCATCATTTTAAGCCATCACATCCCATAACATAGTATTGTAACAATCACAACTCTCAAAGTGAGAATGGTATATCATATAGAAATACTGTACCCATTACAAAGGGGTGTTATTTACTTATGTGCAACTGTGTTGTAAAATCATACTTACAATTTTAACATGAATAATTAACTAATTCACACAAAAAATGCTTAGTTACATTGATTTTACACATCGATTTTGTGATAGAATAACACAGATCAGATTATTAGACATCGGTACAGTGGGAAAGGTGAAGCAGAGATCAGTTGGACGTCAGCGGAGTAAGCCCTTAACTTAAAATTTAATTTTAACAGCCATCTTGTAAATAAATAACGCAGTTAATATGCCGATAATATAAAGTAACATTGGATTTAATTGTATGTCAGGATGGTATAGTTGCAACCAAAATAAACTAAAGTTCCCAATGCAACATTGCTAGATGTGTCCTCGCATACAATTGCAATACGCTACAATTGCAAAATATTATCTTACAATTAAATTTCTTTTTAATGATCCAATATAAATTTGTACATTCATTTGGTACTTGACTGATACAAACGTCAAAAACTTCACAAACATTCGGCATAATCAACAGCATTATTAAATTCTTATTAAATAACAACGATCCAAAGAAAATTTTAAACATTGGACTAACTTAAAAATTGAGGCCTCACAAGCGATGAGTCCGTGAAAACGTACATGTTGCCTTAGCGATGGACCTATGTTGGCTTATAAAAGAACATGAATACTAAGATATGAATATAAAAATATACATTCTTACATCAGTATGTTACAGTACAAACAACTAAATAGCTTAAGACAGTGATGATTCAACGTAAAATGTACCTTAAATTCTAAACTCAACTTACTATTGCAGTTCAAAATTTGATACAATATTTTATGTTAGTGAATAAGTATAAATAATATATGGAAGCCAGGTAAACTCGTGTCATGATACTCAATTGCAATAACTTAATAAAAAAATATTTTATAAGCAAATTGAAGACCAAAGTACAAATTTACAGACAACCCGCTTAAAGTATCTATATACAATCAGTTGATACATAGAGTGAGTTAGTACCTAATAGTAAGTGGTATAAAATAGGCAATTTACACAATTACATAGTCAAAACAAGTCCATTTTCATGATGCCCTCAAATGTTATGATTTTCTATTTATTTTTGAGGTTATCCAATAGTTACTTGACATAAAGTTCTCAATGGCACAAGGTGATAGCAAAATCTAGATATGTTTGCATTGTGCTACAAATATTATTGATGTGACACAGAACATTGTAAAAAGATAAATCGCTGAAGTTCATAATAGTTTTTCTTAGTAGTAACAAATTTTACTAATGGTACATAGCAATAGAAATTTTCTTGAGTTGTATTAGTAGGTAGTATACAGTGAAGTTTAAGTCTCTGTAGGCAATAATACCTACCAAACTACTGCACTTATTAAAAAGTTACACATGCTTCATTTGCTGTAACTCTTTGTACACATACAAGGAACCTTTTTCACAAACCAAACGCAGAAAAATATTTCTTAATAGTAAAGTAAAATACGAACTAAAAAAAGCACTAGGATTTTAAACCTGAGTTCTAATAGAAAAACACAAGTATATTTAAGTATTATAAGGACCGTGACCTCTCAAAGGCCGTCTGGACGAATCAATAGTTTTCTATTGCTATCGAGATGCTTAGGAGTTTAAGGAGTTAATGAATGGTGAAGAGTCTGAGTTACATTTGACAGTGTCATGGGTCAACAGAATTCTCTAAAAATCTACACTGCAGCAGTATGGTGGAGTATGCCCTAAACTTCCTCAGTTACAAGGAGAGACCAAGTTGCTAATAGATTACCGTTAATAGGTAGGAAGCCAATTTTCTTTGTGGCTCAATTCAACTTTATTTTGCCACAATACAATTATGAGTCAGTGACAAAAATAAATTTAAATGCATGCAATGAAAAAAATTAATTAAAATTATTCATTAAAATAATTAGAGAAAATTTATTCAAATAATTTAGACCAACATTAAATCTAAACTCGCAAACTATAAACAAACTAATTTCTAATTAAATGGCTTTCAACAATATTCAGTAAAGTAAAAAAATCACACAATTCGCATTAATTTTCATCGTCACAGGTGGCGCTAGTTGTAATAAGACCTAGTTGTGATGCAGGTAGTAAGAAAACAGATTCCCCTTGATATCGTTTACAACATCGCACAAAATTTTAAGTTTGTTCAACTCCATAAAGACTAATATAGTAGTGCCACTCAAAACATACACAAAAAGTGTGAGAACACAGATACTATAATATTAATAACATTTTATATGTGTTTTGTGAACTGCATTTGCATTCGGGTTTCAAATCCAGTAAATTCCAATATTATAACATAACGAAAATTTTAACAAGAAATGACAAACACGCATTCATCTCACACTCCACTATAATACTTACACTATCAGTATTTTAGCAAAACCTCCCAAATACATTTAAAAAATTTCCTCTAATTTTTTTTGTCTAATAAAAAAATATTTACAAAACTCTCTGACGCTAACATTCCTGTACCCCAAGGTCTAACGAGCTTGAACTTCACCGTTTTGAACCATGAACAGCATTTATGTGTAAATAGACTTGATGTAGCATATCCGAAGTCATATTTTTCAATATCATTCCTTAATAGTTTGCATCGCTGTGTGTTTTCTTGCAAAATTTGATGCAGATTGACATAAAAAATAATTTTGAGAAGCTGTGGGAATGCAGCCAGAGAACAAACCTCTCTGTTTTGAGTGATTTGCAATAGCTGATTATTATGGATATTTTCAGAGTATTCTTAAAGATAACTTTAAGTATTCCCTCTCTATCGGAACCACTTTGTAATCCTTAATGACTGTTTTTTAAGTTCACGAGTATAACTGTTATATATTCCACACAGGCGATGCAAATATATAAATCTCCTTCCCCAAATCTTGTAAAGTATTTCAATATTACTGCTATTAATAAATTCACAACATTGATATATATTTAAAGTCGACAGATTGAGTGATACCGGTTCTATTAGACATGTCACAAACATCAATATACGGAAATAGCTTTGATAGCTCACAGATATAACTATTTTTTAACATCTGAAACACTGCGGAAAGTTATCAGTAATAGACACCAAATTCCATGCAATAGGATTATCAAGCAGTGCTTTAAGAAAATACACCAAATAACTCTCTATATATTATTTTATTAATTGATTCATCTATATTTGGTTGCCTTGCCAAGTGTTCTAATCTATTATTAACGTAAATACTTACAATTGCAATATATTAAATTTGTATCTGAAATTCAAAACAGTTGATCTGTCCACAACACCAAATATTTCTCTAGCTAATAATGTAACATCATACAGGTCTAACAAGGCTTAGACCAGCCATATTTTTGTGTCCACAAATCTACCAGTATTATTATATATTATTGTATAATGCCACCCTGTTAATTGTAAAGGATTCAGTGGCAACTTCGTCATACCTCCGTAAGGGTAGCCGATGCGTGCGTGCTAAAGCTCAGAGTGTATCTGATAATGTTTATTTTTTCAAGTAACTTACTCATCAACTAATCACAGAAAAAAACAAAACATTGATTAGTTGACATGACAATTTATTTTCGACATTATTTCAATGTACGTAAAATGTATAATAGCTTAATTGTTAAAATACTTGTTATGTCTCATCATTGTTGTTACACATAGAAACAATATATTATTTATTATCACGTTTGTTACATCAGTAGTGCATTATAAACATGCAAAATCTTCAAGTGGAAGATAATTACGACCATTTATAATGCATAAGCATGATCATAATTAAACCGTAATAGTTATTATATAAGGGGCTTATCATCTAGAAACTGGACACAAAATTTTAAAGCCCTTTAATCACTTTTGATAATTTGCGAAATTAGGGATTAGTCTGTCGATACATAATTTTTTAATTTAATGCATGTTGACATGCAAATGAACTCTTCAAAACTCAGGTCCATAAACCCTGAATCACTTGTACATGTAAAAAAGAAATTTAACAAGAATAAAAGTGATTTTATTCGAAGGTTACAAGTAACTTAAATTCCAGTACAATTTTATAATTTTCCAGTCAATAATGCAATATCATATTGATCTATTAAATTTGTTCTTTTTTCCATACATTTATGAATACCAGTTACCTGTATTGTTACACTGTCCGTTGCAAATCAGTTGCCAGCTCGTTGACAACGCATCTCATACAGTACACAACACGACTACATGATCACAGGTCGCGAATGGTTCTGAACACCATTGTTAGTAACACTAAAGAACACCAATCTCACAATGTGGCATAATGCCAATTAACAATACCTATGGTGGACTGCAGGACGATGTCAGAATATTTGTTCGGAGTGAGAATCCTTAAAAAACTCCTATTTCATGATATTGTGTAAGTTAACAAGTTAAGTCAAGCTGTCTAATAACTCAGCTTGGAGTATTAATTGTCGTTTGTCCGTCCATTTTGCTAATTTAAAACAAAAGAATTGGTTTGTTCAAAATTTTAGTTATTATCTCAACGTTAGTGTCTCGTGAATTCGTAGCTTTATCAAAAACTTGTCGATTAAATAGCCATTCCTTAAAAGCGTATCATACAATACCAAAACCGAGCTCATATGAAAATTTCTTGATAATTTGAAATTTCGTCATCGTACAAAACTCACCCTTTACCATCTTGATTCCTTCGTCGATCCAACACACACACACACAGATAACATACTGCCGTATTAACACGTCCAATAACTTCAATGAACTCTGAAAATCTTTACACATCACGAGCACTTTACACCAATCACTTTACAGTCTGGGAGCCACTCAGTGTCGTTCCGAAGCTCTAGGCCTGCGGTCCGCGCACGAGCCGCAGACGTAATCGTCGTCCTCCCGGAGAGCACCCCGGTTTAGTCCCACACAGTGCATGTGGAACCACTGGTCGCAACCACCGTCGCATTGCACCCAATCTACCTTGCCTGTCAAATTATGATTAATGTGAGTATTTTAGGATACTGTGCAGGCTATTCTAACACTATTTAATAAACAAATTGTTCTTTATAATATGTATACGATTAATAAAATTTCCGCAAACAAAGTCGCGGGCATCAGCTAATCATACAATATCTATATAGCTTACATGTCATACACGTGCCAAACACTGTCGCGTCATCAATTTCTTAGTTTAATAGCAAACATCATTATCGCATTTCCTCGCTTAAATGTAATTAGCAAATCATTATCATATCAGCAACATTTTAAGGTATATAACCTATTTACAACAATCACGATTATGCGTACTCTTGAGCCTTGGTTGGGCATCAAATTAATTACCATTTGGAATAATATCTATTTATAATAGCTAAGTAGTAGTATGATATTTCAACGGCTGTTAGACAACTGGCTAGAGGGTAATGAATAGATAGAATATTGCAAACAGTGTCGTATTCCAGAGAATACTCTCACGTGGTCCTTCCAACCAATTTAAGCATTTATTTATTCAAATTACATTTTTACGGTTGCTAAGCGGCTGGCTAGAGGGTAGTGACATAAAGAGATAGAATATTGGAAACAGTTTCATATAATACGAAGAATATGTTGGTCTAGTGATTAGTGAACCTGATTGCTAAGCCGGAGGTCGTTGGTTTGATTCCCATCCAGGACAAACATTTCTGTGACGAACAGGAATGTTCTGGGTGTCTGTGTGTATGGGTGTAATAATAGCTATTTATGTATGCATATAAAAATATATATTATGTATGTTTATCAATTGTCTGATCACCATAGTACGAGCTAACACTTAGTTTGGAGTCAGATGGCAGTGAGTGAGTTGTCCATAGATATTTATTTATTATTATTAATATAATAATTCTAGAGTCATTATTACGTTTTCGTCACGCCCGTCTGGCTAGCTGCTACTCATCTTACTTGATCTCCTCCTAAGAGCCAGTTCTTCTTAGCTGACAACATATCCGTGATGTTTTATAATGTTCGTGGGCGACTAGAACCACTTATCATTAATGTAACTACTGCTATCTACCTGTATTGCGTAAAGAAGGCTTATGGAATATAGAATATTGAAAACGGCCACAAGTTGCTGAGGGCAGTTCCAAATGGTTCTTTGAGCCGGATGATCACTTGACACACCATCTGTAATGCCTTTGATGTCATGTACACGGGCGACGATCACCCCACATGCCATCATGTAACCTGTAGTCTGCTCGTTCGCCGGCTTACAGCATACAAAAAGGTAAAATATTGAAAACAGCCACGTCATAGAGTGTGGTCCTACGTAGTCCTTCGAACCGGATATGTACTGACCAGTGGGCCGCAGACAGGAGGCGGCGGCGCAGTCCTCGTCGTCCTCCGCGGAGGACGGGCACGAGCTGCTGCTGCCCGCGCGTCGCGTCGCACCCGCACTCGCCGCTGCCGGCTGCGCACGGGATTGACCTGACACACATTACAATGATGGGTTGGATGAATCATGACATAGGATAATATATGTGAAAATTCCATCATGCGGCAGACTCGTTTCAGAAAATGAAAACCGTCAATACATACCTTGAAAGAAAAATATTGCCAATATTATTATTTTATCAAGCGGTGATATTACCAGTACTTTTTGCGATTTTTATATTACCAGTATCGTTAATTGTAATCCATTTGGCGGAGCTACCGCTTTATTCCTTGAGTCACTATAAAGTTCTGTTTTGGCTGACATTCCATTGGCCACGCGTTTAGAGTTTATGATGTGCATGGACTACGATGACAACTTACGATCACGTAGCTCGCCCGCTTATCGTGTATTTCTTTTAAAAAATAACAGATTTTTCGTGTACATAAACGTAAATTATGCATCTCACCTAGTCGGGACTGTCGCGGATGTTTCCCGCGCGTGGTGGCCGCCAGTCCCCGCTTGCGGCGCTCCTGCCGCGCCATGTAGTGCTTGCGCATCATCAGACCGGAGCCCGACGACACTCCCTGGACACATACATTCGTTCATGTTTTAGTTATAAAAAACGCGAGCACGCACACACACGTGTACGCAAGCACGCATGCACCCTTGCGTGCAAGTGTGTGCACGCTCGATCGCACGCACGCATGTACGCAGACTATTAAATTTCTCTAAAATAATTAATAGATAAAGTAAATCAATACTATAATCGTCAAATTTAAAGATTTGTTATAATAATTATAATTTTATAATTGAATGTGTAAAATAAGATCGAACTCCATACCTGTTTTCTGTTTAAATAGTTGGTTGTATTGGACGCTCCACGTTTCATAGTGGTCTTGGTTGTTGTAGGTCCTGAAACCAATGATGATGTTAGGTTCACGTTCAGCGCTGTAGGAGCTATCGCGTGAAATTAGAGAAAATAGAACAAGACGTCTGCTCTGAGTACCTTCTGTAGTATGTTTGTACGTGGCATTTCAATGTCCCACAGTTTAAATTTTAATTAGGTTTTTCTAGAAGGCCAAAGTAAAATGGCCTGGAATGGAAGGGAAAATTGAGCTGGGAAAGAGTCGCTGGGCAATCCCAGCGAAAAAGATACCAATGTATTTTTATCATCCACTACGATTACTTCATTCAACGACTCAAGCCCAACATTGGGACAGTTGTGTTTCACATTAATTGTTGTTAAAAAAAGTGTATACCGAGGTGGGGCCTCGTCCTCTTGAGTTGGTGATGCGGGCGCGGTGCGCGCTGCGCCCGTTTGCGGCGTCCGGCGTCTAGCACGCGGCCAGTACGCCGGCCCTCCGCCGCTCGCGCTGCCACTACCGCGCCCCAGATCATTTGCTGCTCCTCTAGACGGACCTGTATCACACATTTGGTTAACCGACAATAATAAAACAAATCTAAATGTTAATCTCAACGGAAACCGCATTCAATTCGGATCAGCCTTTTTTGAGATTAGCGCACAGATAAACAGACACAATTTCTATGAAATATTCTTTTGAATTTAAATCTTTACTAGAAATTCCCAGTGACGGTTTCTCCCAAACATCTCCAAAATGTTCAGACATCAGTCAGGAACATATATATTTTATGTATAGATTACATTAAAAAAAAGATGCAGAAGCTGTTTGTGATAAGGGACACTAGTGTGAATAATCGGGTCTTGTGGGGGTACCTCGAGCAGGTCCCCTTCGAGCATGAGGTCCTCCAGCTTCTGCAGTAGGCCGGGCGTGACGCGCGCGCTCGGTGAGCGCGGGGTGGCGCTGTAGGCATGCTCCACGCTTGCCGACGACCTGCACATACCCAACATTTGAACAACTTAACCAAATTGTGTACAAAGTACATGTACAGAAAAAATAGAATCTTAATTTTTAATTCAGACATTCTTTTTTATTCAGGCGTCTATGCCAAATAAATTGCGCTATGAGCAGGAATATCATGACGATGATGATATCTTTCTTATTAATTATATCAGAGATTTTTTTTTCGTAAACTGCAATAAAATCCCGGAATCAACCAACATCAACTCTCCAATACCTAGAAGAGTGCGTGTGGTGCGTCCGGTCGGGCGCGCGCTGCGGCAGCGCGGCGAGCTGCGGGCTAGTAAGCAGCGCGCGCGCCGCGTCCTGCCACGCCATGGCGCGCTCCGTCACGCACTGCAGCGCTTCGCCCTCCGCCAGTCGCACCGGCAGCTTCTGCAGCCATACCTGCCGCAGACAATACAAGTTGTATCGCCCATACGTCAATACGAACGTACAATAACAATTTATTGCAGCAAGAAGGGAAGCAGCACAACATACCGCATCATGACGGGTGACAGAAGAAGTATGGGAAAGAGAATGACTCAGGGACGAGGAGAAAAGAAGAGAACGAACCCGAACTACGATTATTTTACATTGATAACAGTAACATTACCAGCAGTGCTAATATCCGGTGCAGGCGCGGCCTGCGTGTCCTGGCACAGTCGGGGCACAGGAACTTGATGTCGGCGCAGGGGAAGGGCTGGTCGACGGCTGGCTCGGGCGAGTCGCCGCGCGGGGAGCGCGAGCGCGACTGAGACACGCACGACGCTGGAATACAACGTTACATTTTTTTACACGTATTTGAGTACTACGTACAATGCTGTTGTTACTGAATCCTCGATTTAATTACATTAATGACTGCTCAATCTACTAATTATTTATAACACCTGAACTGACGTAAATGATTCAACGTACCCGTTGATAGCAAATAGCAGAGAAACTTTATAAAAAGCTGCCTTCTTTATTTAAAGCTTTAATTTCATCATGTAATTCTTTAAAGATTTACGAAGACTTGAATATTTTAATTCAATATACAGAATAACTGGTCCCCGTATTTTTTTTCACATTTGGTTCACAAATTGGATGTAACATATAGTTCAGTTAAAAAAATAAAGATATCTACTTGGCGTTATGCTTTTCTCGAAATAGTTAACAGCGTTGATTAACAAAAATATATCTAAATCAGAATAGCTAAAACGCGTACACAAGCTCAAGTAAATCAACTAACAATGGAACCAGTCCTTGCAGAGCTCGCATTGCGTCATCACGCCGTACTGCCGCTTCTGGCACACGCAGAATGTCACGCCGTTCGTCGGCGGCGCGCGCACTTCCTTGCGCAGGTTGCGTGTCCTGTGGGGCACAAAAAAAATAAAACGAGTGTTCATCAGTGCCCCAACCCAAATTATAAAAACAAAAGTACGATATCGTACTAAGTAAGCAACATGATTCAGATCATCACTACACCATCGAGCCAGCTCACGGACTCAGTGAAAGTTCAGACAGTCTTTTCACTGCATTATACTACTCGGTCTATGGTGCTAACCCTACAACAAACAGCAATAGTACAAAGATATCCAGCAAATGATAATCTTCTTTATCAATTAAAACAAAAACCGACTAATATCAACGAAAAGTATGAGAACATCATTCAATTATTATAAGGATTAACTCAAATACTACTCTTCAGATATAGCTCAAATTTAAGTAGGACCAAATTACAGGCACCAGCTTTCAAATAAAAAGAATCACCAAAATCGGTACATCCACTAAAAAGTTATCGAGGTAAGGAACTTATATAAAAAAAATACAAATGAGAACCTAATTTTTCAAGTCAGTTAAAAATACATGTTTATTGTCTTTGCGTTATTAATATAGGAGATGCTATAGAGATAGTTACGCTAGTTGATGACTGATAATATAGTGAAAATACTTAATTGGTAGTAGATAAATATATACATAGGTTCCTAACTATGAGTACATGTAACACGTGCAACAGTTATGTATGCACTGAATTAAAATGCTACAAACCCTAGTTTGCTTTTTTGCTTTTAACAAAAATATATTAAATGTCTATAATGTCTAAGATGTTTATTGTATGTATAAGTGCGAACAATTATTATTATCATTCCATGAACCTAGTTTGACTAGATATAGACCAGTTGTTTCATGTTGACATGTCCTCAATTTCTGAACAAGTTGTAAGTATCTTATTCAGCTTGCGAGAAATCCAGTGGATAAGATTGATGGCCATAATTATAACAAGACACTTATAATTTAATATCTAAAACCGTGTTTAGTTGACTAGGTAACACAAGATGAAAAAAACCTAATGATGATGAAAATAACCGTCACGACCCGCGAGCATAGCCTTCATTGATCGTATTCACGTCACTCGTACTGTCGCTTCACGCGATTGATTCTTCGGGTGATTCGGGTTCGTCTTTGATTGAGTACGCGCCAGTCGTGGGATTGCTGTAATTGGCCGGCAACAGTCACTTACCTAAGCTCCTTGATAGCAGCGAGCTCCCGATGCTCTGCGCTCTTGAAAGCGGCGACGATCTCTGTGGGCGTAGCGTCTTCGCTGAACTGGCGCAGCAGCGTGACGGCCTCCAGTGAAGCCGTGTCGGCCGTGCGCCCGCGTCGCCGCGCGCCTGCGCCCGCGCCCGCACCCGGGCACTCCGTGCGGGGGGACAGCGCTTCTAGCAGCGTGTAGGGCCAGTTCTGGGGATTTACGTCTTAATTATTACAAAGCAATAATATAACAATGGTGCCATGTCGTGCATTGTCGTAACGTGGGAAGAGAAACTGACATTTTGTAATATGAAATTCTTTTTCAGTTTCATACTAACTTTTAACTCAAAGACAAAACACAGAGCCGACTATACGATCTACATAATGACATGCAATGTTTCTATGCCTGATTTTTCGATGCGATTTTAAAGACGGTTTGCGTCAAAACCTTTAATATCTAAGAAATACTCTATACATAAAACATCTCAGCGTAGACGCACAATGCACACTCACACTTGACCTTAAAAACACATAATGGACAAAAACGACTTTACAGCATATCTTATCACAATGTAAACGGTCTTATGATCTGTCTCTCCTCCCCCTCACCTCTCAAAGGTCATGGCACATACCTTCTTTAGGAACATGTCAGCAGCGCCCTTCTTCCACTCGCGCGCCGAGTCGAGCGCGGCGGCAAGCTGCTGCTTCTCGTACAGCGCGAGCGGGATCTGCCCGGCGCGTTTCACCAACGCCTCCACGCTGTGCATGTACGGGTACAGCTCCTTCGATTGCATCTCCTCCACCTGACCAAAACCAACACTATATATAAATATATACTGTCAGTAATATATCTGTAATTCGACCTGTCTTCTCTAACACGAGGATTGGAATTATCGAAGTAAATATACAAGTCGTCAAACAAGCGTGCACGCCAATTACTTATATGACAATTGATCAGAGCAATCGTACCTACGTCCAATTGATCATATACACATACTTCCGGAACCCGTACCTTAGCGAGCCAGTCGCGCGCGTGCGCCGCGGCGGTGTGTAGCGCGTGCTGAGCGGGCAGCGCGGCCTCGATGTCGTCGCCTTCGGCCAGCAGCGCCTCCACCTCGGCGAGCGTGGTGTGCGTCTCCGTACCCGGCTCTCCCGCCTCGCGCGCCGCGCTCGGGTCGATCAACATCGCACGCGCCTTGCGCTCCCATTCTTCCACTTGACCTATAATCGCAGCGTTTAAAAATATCAATTCAACAAAAGTGATAAAAATGTACTGAATTATAAGTTCTGAATTTCGTCTAAATTATCAAACCGTAAAATATAAATAATTAGTTGCCGCTTCCGGTCGCGTGGTATCTTGATTAAAACTAGCCTAAATTAAATTTCAGCCAAATTTCATTCAGCCCCGTTCAGTACTTTTTGCGTAAAGGCATAACAACCATCCATCCATCCATGCGCATAAACTTTCACATTTATAATATTAGTAGGATAGGATACATAGCAATAGCTTCAACTTGATATCCCGTAACACCTTTAACCTGCACTACTCACAAATGTACACAACATCAAGCTCTATTAATAAAGAACTAACCCTTCAACTTAAACAAATGCGCGCGTTCAGCTTCAACTCTGCGATGCGGCACGACGGTCGCTCCCTCCGCGAGCAGCCGCTCGATGACGTCCGGCGTGAGTGTCGCGCAGTCCTCGCGGTGCGCCTCCGCCGCCAGCAGCCAGCGCGCTTGCTGCAGCCGCGCGTGAAGTGCGTTCAGCTGGGGCAGGACGATGCAGAGCCGGGAACCTAGTTCTACCACCTGGAGGAAAGAAAATTAAACATTTTTATTTATGTTATCGCAAGTGATCGAAGTAGATAGACTGAATAGAGGTCATTGATCTGAGACATGAGGAAGAAAAATAAAACAAGGAAAGCATACCGCTTATCAGTAAATCAACTGGGGTCAATAATGGCACTAAAGGCACAACAAAATATCGCTTTAGGACGGGTCACAGAGATTAGCCGGAACAAACAGACAGACAGACAAAAATTGTAAAAATATTTTTTTGGTATATGTACTGTATATACATACTATATACACTTAGTAAAAAAATTTTTTAACATTACAAGCAGACTCTTTATTTGTATAGATTGTATTTATTTCATGACTACTATTGGATTAGAGCATCCTGTAATGTTACATGTAGTTTCAATTAATATACAATAAAGCATTCACATTATCAAAATTACTCTTTACACTCACTTCTTCCAGCTCTCTAACAGAAGCAGCATCGGTCTCTTCTAGATCCTTATTGAGCAGCTCCGTGGCGCGGTCCTCAAACTCTGCGGTCTGACGGAGAACCTCTTTCACTGCCGATCCTGACAAAAATCAAATTAGTATTATAACAACAATAAACAAATGAGTAAAAACAAAAAATGAGTAAAAACAAAATAAAAAAAGCAGTGATAGCCTAACGGTTTGAACGCTGGTATCTCGAAACAAACACCTCGAAAAAAAATCAAACCCCGCTGCGCGCAACTCTAATTTTCAAACGTTATGTGCGTATCAGAAGTTGATTATCACTTGCTACAGTGAAGGAAAACATCGTGAGGAAACCTGCACTCTCGAGAGTTCTCATAAA
>DWKC01000106.1:0-16183 GCA_018249195.1 Racta chiria
TGGTATTGTTAACTTCTTGACTTTCGTTAAGTGAGCTCTTAGTTCCTAAGACGAAATAAATGATTTTGATTTGATTTGATTTGATACATATTGTGAGGCCCGTTTACCACTCTGATTGTTGAGTCAGCCGCCAACGGCTCGTGTTCCGGCTGGCTGGAGAACAAGTTCTTCTACTGAGCCGACACCGGTGATGACTCTCGTGTTTCTGATGTACATTGGTGAGCACTTACCGCCATGTGGCTAGTATGATCATTTGTTGACTACTTTATGATTAAGATAAGAACAACTTTTTAACAAAAATAAACTTTAAACTAAATTACAGTACTCTTGATGTATTCAATATGACAATATTCCGACCCACTATCGTAAGTTCAGCCGTGACCACGATCGATGCAGGTGGGACGAATTAAATTGTGTTGTGTACTTTTTTACTTATTAATCTTTATACATATATTTCTTGTGTCCGTGTTGTTTCTGACCGGCTGACTGATTCATTGGAATGACAGTGGCACCGTCTGTCGAAAATTGGTCGCACAACTCAAAAACCTTCGTGGGCTCATGCACAAAAACTTTACTAAAGATCATCACATAATCAAATGCATAGTTTCCGATCCTATAAAGGACATACAGACAAACATTCATTTTTATATATATAGATGACACAAGTACATTTACATGTACAGTATATGTTCATTACATTACTAAGATTTGATTATTAATTACTATAATTCTTGTGAGTGCACTCCAAGACGCGGTTGTCTGGAAGAGATCGCTCTTAGCGATAAGACCGAATGTTGTCTACACCTATTTAATGTTACGCTGCATAATATGTATGTATGTGTATTTCTGTTGTACAATAAACTGTTAAGTATTGTTGTATTGTATTTTACTACATAAAACAAAGACAGTATATCTGTTCATTGAACTAGCTTAAAGCGAAGGATAACAAGTCGGATATTTAGTTTTTATTGCAGTCCAGTTATTTGCCTTGCGAAATTAGCATAAAAAATATTATTCTTACAGCGAAGATTGCTATATTTTTTTGTATTATTTTACAATTAACACAATAACAGGTTTCATTAAAACTCTTCCACATTCCACTATGTTTATTTATATTACAACTTACAGTACTATTCTTTGTTAGTTCACTAAGAAAAAAAAAGAGTGGTTATCTGTACTCAAATTAAATGATTTAAATGTCGTTTGCGTAATAGACGTTGTTTAGTTGGTGATATCATGGCAATTAACAAAAAAATCTAAAGGATTTAAAAAAAAAATTGCAAAATTATTTAATATAAGTCATAATTTAAGTTATTTTATGCCAACAACTTTTCATTGCTTAATATATATCTACTAATGTAGAACTGCAAGTGTAGGACTGATTAAACTGGATAGTACAGAGCCTGATCGAACCGTTTCGAGACCGTTACACCCCTAAATATATGAAGTACTTACTTTAGTATCTATAAGGCGTCTATGTATGACGTCACGATTTTGTATTTACTATGTTAGTATATCTCTACTGTATCTTACTTTCATTGGTGTGAACATTCCGACTCCCGCGCATCTCGATAATAATAGAAAGTTATTGTGTCTCTCGCATCTTATGATGCCATGCAGAGTTTAATGGAAACGTCACTCGGAGTTCCTTAATATAAAGTGAAATATCGTATTTTGTGAATTTATTTTTCCTTAATTCAATGCAAACACTGAATTTAAAATTTGAAGTATATGATGACCGCATGAAATTCCACCGCATGAATTTACTACAAAAATATAATTTCAGTTCTCGATTATTGTCATGCCTTTTCTTAGTATTGATCGTATTTAGAGATGTGTCATTACAATTTATGTGACATTACAATGACATACTTATGTTTATCAAACAGCCATCTGATGATAAATGCTTACACACTCACACCCCGCACTAGGATTCCCTGTGTCGCGAGTAGCATGGGTATCACAAATGATATCTTATGGAAGATTTTCTACCAACAAAAAAGAAAACAGTTATCAACCACCCCACAGTAGGTGTACAGATAGGTTGTACCTCTAACATACGTAACATACGCAACCTCGTAACATACAGGATCCACTTCCAACAGAGAGGATTCGTCTCTAACAGACACGATTTACTACCACCTCTAATAGGCTAGATGCACTTCTAACAGACAGGATTCACCTCTGACAGACAGGATTCGTCTCTAACAGATATGACTTACCTCAAACAGACGCTGTCACCCAATAACAAGCATGATTTGCCTCTTATAGTCAGGATTAACCTCTACCAGACAGGATTCACCTTTAATAGACAAGATTCATATCGAACAGACAGAACTCTCCTCTAACATGTCGGTTTCACATGTAACAGAGAGGTTTCACCAGGATTCTCCTCCTTCCTACCTTAAACACTTCAAATTCTGAATAACAGAATAAAGATTTTAAATCTGTAGGTATATATCGTACGTTTACTACAAATAAAACCTTGAAAAACAGCATATAAAATACTAGTTCGGATATCCTGGTTACACAAGGTTATCTATTTCCGATTTAGGCTTAATTAGCAATCTAATTTGGAATCAATGACATTTACGATCTTTAAAGCTACTTCCAGTTAGTTAAGTTTTATTCAATAGAATTAATTACTACTCTGTGCTAGGCCTGAGACGAACGGGCAGGCGGGCGGACGAACACGGCAAAACTATGAGGTCGGAGCCCTAATTTACTATGAAACTCTAATAAACACTAACGAACACTTTCTATAAATTTCATTCAGATCCATACAGATGTTATTGCGTGTAAGAGCAACAAACATCCATCTATCTTCCCCTCCTCAGAATTTTTTCGCATTTATAATATTAGTAGTATATTCTCTACATTATCTACTAGGCAAGCTTTTAACCCTAAAATAAGATAGGTTTTCTTTCTTTCTTCACGATGTTTTCCTTCACCGTAGCAAGTGATAATCAATTTCTGATACGCATATAATTTTAAAAATTAGAGGTGTGCGCATCAGTATTTGAACCTGGGACCTCCCGTTCGGAAGACCCAACGTTCAAACCATTAGGCTATCACTGCTTTGCACTGCACTGATATTTAGTAGATCCATTAAAGAAGATTAGAAGAATTTCCCTCTTTCTCCCTCTCAATAGCCATCTCATTCTTCTTCTGCCCTGAAGCGGTAAGTCTGGAGTCTGTCCGATGGCCAGCTGGAGTCCGATGGTATCATTATTGACTCGGTTGCTTCAACAGTGTAGTGCTTCCATTCTTTATTCAGCTTACAGATGTTGATAAGTGGGTCTACCACCTCCTTTATGGGAGGTAAGGCGCTGGCAACACAAGGAGTGTTGCTAACGTACATTGGCGGCTATGATCAATTAATATCAGGTCGTATGATCATTTTATTCTTAAAAAAAAACAGTGTAAGTAGAACGTGTATAATAACTTAAAAAGCGTTATCTGTAGGAAAGTATTACCACAATATTATTGTAGGTCAAGCCATAACGCAAATCTGCGAACCGTTTCATCATGTACAGCAAATTTTGTATCAGTGGCTCGTGGTGTTTATAAATACATTTAGATTAAGAATTATCTTTAACATGCGACATTCTCGTGTGCTAGGCGAGCTATTATAAAATCATACATATTTCATCAGTAAAGTAATGAGTAAGTAGTTAGGCAGCTGAGTCAAACAAGAGAATGGTAGCTAGCCAGACGGGCTTCACGCAAAGATAATAATGTTAATAAATTAATTATATCATTATTATCGATTGGCCTGTTGGTTTAGTGGTTAGTGAACCTGACTACTGAGCCGCAGGTCGTGGGTTCAAGTCCCACCCAGGACAAAGTGATTAACAGGATCAGGAGGATAACAGGAGGACAAAGTGATCACTACAATACAAACTAACGCTTAGTTTGGGGTCAGATGGGGGTCGTGTGTGAGTTGTCCAAAGATATCTATTTATTATTTAAAGATATTATTGTTTCTTATTTGGAACTCATTTAAATTACGACTTCAAATTTACGTTTAAAGTCAAAATGATATGAACTTGTTGATTTACTTTATGAAGAACTAGGATTTGAATACCGTTTGTCCATTAAACCGTCAGTTTCCGTTTTAAACTATGATATAAATTTCATTTCATCGAGGTAAATACATCGACGCCACTGTTGAACCAAAGATAGATGATCTTTCGCTGTTAGCACTCTGCGTTCAGTGTAATCCCTTTCTCCAAGAATTCCAGTTCGAGAGACGTTATGCCACTAAATGGTCAGCTTGAACACTTTGAACGATGGTTACGGAACCGTACGCAACTACGCACTCGTATCAAAATGAAGGATGGCGAATATCTCCTCGACATCGCTCGTTGCACAATCGTGAACTGATACGGAAAATGGATTTGAAATGGGTATATTGATTCAGGTGTCGGTATAGTAGTCCGTGTTGACAAATGAAGTAATAATGCCGACTCTAAAGGAACTAGGTTTCTTACGTAAGGCTCTCTTCACACGTTCTTGAGTTCATTGTTTGCGGCGTATCGGAGACTGATCAAAAGAAGTGAATGAGGAGACGAAGAGATGTTTCACGATTCTTTTTTTAGTGGATCAAAGCGGATTTGTTATTTGGCCAAATTTATTATTTATTTGTTATTTATTCCTAGTCTTGATAGATATAGTCATATGTTTCTTCTAAGGTTGCTCCACGTTTAATAAAGCAGATTTGTTTATAACGGAGAATTAGGAATCTTAGTATTTCGAATTTAAAAAAATGTCAATTCAACTTTACCTCCCATTTTCCGTGACTTACAAATTAAGAACGTTGCTACGTATATGATGTCGTTTTTACATCGCGCATTTCTCTCCGACTCTGTATTCTTTGGTTTACTTGTAAAAACACGTTCTTTATTTATTTTCCATAAGTATTATTTTATTTGAGAAAAACTAAAAATACATAAGATGTGGCTTAACTGGGTCTTGAGATTGCTCTCTTATTGTGAGCCTGTTTTACTACGAGCCAAAAATCGCGTGTGAATATACCGCTAGTAACCTCATACCTTGGGAAAATTACAACAATGCGCGAATCTGATTGTTTCATGTATTATTATGGTGTTAATTCTGTTTGTTTGTCAACAGAGCATGCCGCCGCCTGCCTAAGGCATGAGCGGGCGCGGAGCGGGCGGGCAACGCTGCCAATTGATCCTGCAGCGTTGCCTCGCTATCCACCTCACCAAGCCAGGCAACGCACCAGATGACTTCTGGATGTACGATTCTGGATATCTGCTCTTTCAGGTTAGTTTTATAATCAAAGTTGCATACAACTTATAATCTAGAAATACGACTTCCTATATCTGCTGTTCTTCTTCATTCGTCTCTTTTGTCTTTAGTATCAATAGCTTCGAAAGTTTGCAAAAGGTATAAATATTCATCTGGAAGCTAGAGCTAGAAAAAATAAAACACAATGGTAGTGGAAAAAATCCTATTTAAAATATTAAGAAGCATTATTTCATGTGTCTAAAAAAGTACACAAAATTCTCTCCACTATTTATATCAATGTTTCGGGGCAGAAAAATGTTTACAGGAGTGTACACTAATATTTCACTTCATATGATATTATGCATATAATAACTCTGTAGCTGATCGCTGTCTCTACGTAGAAGACATGTAGAACATATTTATAGGTTTCTGTGAAGTAAGGAATATAACCCATAGCGACCATTCTTTATATTTTTGTCTGTTTATCTGTTTTGCTGTTTGCCTTTGTACGCGCTTATTTCAGAAACGGTCTCCGATCCGATTTGAATGCGGTTTTCACTGATTTATTGGGCTAAGCTTGGATTGACACTTAGAGGTATTTTTATTATTAATATCGACGCACAAATAGAAAATATATGACAATTACAAAAAATCAGTTTATACAAATTCCGCGCGAACGGTGTCGCGAGTTCAGCTAGTTATTGATATATTCTTAGGATTCGAAATTATATAATTACGACATCTCAAAAATAAATAACAACCTATGCAACAATATAAACACTTATCTTAAATTGAATCATGGGTCTTTGAATCATTTTATCTCAATGTTATTTTCTTTCTTACGTTTGTTACTTCGATATAAAAATTCGGTCATTATTTTTAACATGAATCAAGTATTGAAATAGTAAATGGTGTAACAAATAGTAAATCGTATTGATTCCAGAACTGAAGGTGCCTGTGGAGGTCATGATGGCGCCCAGTGTGTTCCAGAGGACCAAGTCTCCACGCTCGTCGCCCGGAAACATGACCAGAAAATTACAGGTTAGTTACTTAGGTCTACTTCATCATCATATCATACCGTATTACATATATAATAAATCTGTAACTGATCGCTGTCTGTACATGGAAGATGGGAGAAACTTATAGGGGCTTTGTAGTAAGGAATAGAACCCAAAACGACTATTTATAGAATTTTTGTGTGATTATCTATTTGTCTGTGCGTTTGTTCGCGCTAAATTCAGAAGCGGCTTATCCGATTTGAATGCAGTCTTCACTGATGTATTCTCATTCAAACTAATGCACAAATAAAAAATATATGGCATATTAAAGAATTCCGTCTATATAATATCCCGTCGAACGGAGTAGCTGGCTCAGCTAGTTAATAAGTTAAATGAGTTAATACAAGAAACAAGGAAAAGTTTCGAGGCACCAGCTAATACGAAATAATCATGTCATCATCATTAATTCATCACAATCACATCACATCACAATAAATCATCACTCTTTAATTCTAAGGAAACCTATCTGGCTTCACTTAGGTAACCCTGTTCCTGTCATAACAAATGTCAAAAACAATTAATTTAGATATCTTAGGACGACTCACACATGGCCATTTGAGCCCAAACTATGCGTCAGCTTGTACTATGGTGCAGACATTGATAAACATACATATATATATTTATTACACCCAGACACACAGTACAAACATTCCTGTTCATAACAGAAAAGATTTTCGTGGGTGGGAGTCGTACCCTCAACCTGTGGCTTAGCAGTCAGGTTTACTAACCACTAGACCAACTGCCCCGTCAAACATTGCAGAGGAATTATCTAAAAGTTACCTCATTTTATCAATTTTGTTAACTTATTTTTTACATACTATTAGGTAATGCTTGACTGCAATCCCACAAATTCCAAAGGCATTCGAATAGTCGAGACTGAATAGAACTTATGTCAAATTTCAGAATGGAACGAACTCAACGGGCCAGCCGGAGCCGACAGCTGACTCCAGCCCCGGCAACTCCATATCAGACGCAGAGAACTTCGAGTGCTACGGCGAAGGAGACGCTGACGCACCATCTAACACGTTAGTAACAACAAATTGTTAATAAATAATAAGAATGATAAGAGAGCGAATAATAGAATCAATTCTATAATAATATAATCATAGAATGATCCTAGTTTCCCACAACCCGGAATCCTAGTGTGGAGACTAGGAGTCTTAATATTGTGTTATATTGTGTTAAAATTTTTGTTTAATATTTTTTTTCTTTTTCTCTTAAAAATACAGAGTGAAGGTGAAGCTAAGGATATAGCTTAGTGCATGTGTCCTCTCATTACGAGTTTCATTGTCATATTTATTATCACCTACAAAGCTTTGGAGAGATGAAGAGATTGCCTTAATGTTCCGTAGCAAATTCGGAGTTTCACCAAGTCCCAGCTTCCGTTCATTTATCCGTCCATCCTTCAGATCGTCCGTCCATATTTTTCCGCAGTGATCATTAGTACTAGAAAGCTTAAGTTTGGCTTGTGTATACATATATATTTCGCGGAATGAAATGTATAGCCACCACCAATCATTTCATCATCGTTTATAATTTTATTTCTTTTTTTTCTGTTTTATGTTTTAATTGTAATTCCTCCGAATAAATTATTTTCTATCTTTCTTTCTTTCAACCATACTCTTTACTAAATAACAAATTATTGCAAATATATGCATTACAAAAACAAATTATTACTCATTTTAACTTTTCTTGTATTATGCAGTAACACGTCAAAACAAGACACGATTACTTTCTATTGTTAACGAGATGCGCCGGTGTCGGAAAGGTCACGCTTTAAAGTGTTTTTGTTAGGGTCATATGTAACCTCCCCCTTTACAAACTGAATATTTGGGTCTATAACTCTGAAAACATATAACTGTAGAATATATAATGTACTAACTGTGCCCGCGTCTTCGTCCGCGTTTAAATTTAATCTTTATTCATTTATATTTCTTGTGTGCGTGTGTATATCACTGATTCATTGGCGCAGTCTGTCGAAAATTGGTCGTACCAACTCAGAAACCTTCGCGGGCTCATGCTCAACAACTTTGCTAAAAATCATCACATGATCAAATGCATAGTTACAAATCTATGAAGGACATACAGACAAACATTCATTTTTATCTATTTAGATGGTTGTATATTCCTGCACTAAGGAATTGGGACATTCTTCTCAGCAGTGTTGTAGGCATGTTAATTAGTGAAGGATGCATTGATACATCAGAGGCTGAGAGTCCACGCATCTGAGTGCGACTATTTTTTTGTCTACTTAACAACCACATTGAACAGTTCTATTTTTAATGTTATTTTGCGTTATTTTTATTTTATAAACTCGCCAGAGATTCTTGGACAAAATAAATTTTCTTTTTGTTCTAATGCGATCAGCGGTTTCTTAGAGGAGTGTTAACAATCGTTGACTTTGTCTTTCAGTGACATCGATTTTTATGATTATCTACTACCTGATGATAAGTGATCATCGCCGCCCGTGGTCATTAGCAACGCGATGGTGTCACTAACGCGTTGCTTGCTAGGAAGGAAGTAATAGACACGCGGGGAAGACAATAAAGGGCTGAAGTAACCGGAATCAATGACGTCACTAACTGACACCAACAACATACCGCTTCAGGATGGGGGACAAAAGAAGAATGGGAAGGAGATGGGATAGGATGGGAAGGGAGAGAAGAGGGGAAAAAAGAAGAAAACTGGCTTTCAAGCTCCTAGCTGGAACACGGCGAATTGTTTGGCGACTGACTCAAGCAAGAGGGTTGTAGCTAGTCGGACTGACTTCACGAAAAGATAACCAACCTTCCGCTCGCCCTGCCACCAAGCAGATGACTTCTGTCGTTTCTTACGACGCCCTGGTCTGCCAGCGTGGGATTGGTGTTGGTATTCTAGGCCGCGTCGATACAGCATAAAGATGTTCGTTGGGTGTTCCTATGATGAATTAAATATTTTGAATTGAATTGAATTGAATCCTCGTCTACGGCCTTTCGCTACTCCAAGTCAAAAGCAGTTGATTAGGAATCAAATTATTTCTTTTGTTTCCAGCCGCAGGTTTCGTGCTGTCAGGGATTATCAAACACGAAAGGCAATATTGCAGGTAAAGATTACACCGGTATTTTATACACATGCCTTCAACCGCAGTGATAGCCTAATGGTTTGAACGTCGGTCTTGAACGGGACATCCCAGGTGCAAGTGCTGCTGCGCGCACCTCTAATTTTTACTGATACGGTCAAGGAAAACATCGCGAAGAAACCTGCAATCCCGAGAGTTCTCATAAAGTCGTCAAAGATGTGTGAAGTCTACCAATCCGCACTTGGCACTTGGTGACTTGCCTATGCCTGTGAATGGACCTGTGCATTGTGAGTGGATACCTGAGCCCAGCAGTGGGATAGATAAGGGTTGCAAAGGGGGAAAAGGAAGGAAAGGCTTTAAACCCCTGTAATGGCTATTGAGCACTCGCCTATCCTCATCACTGACGATCACGGAGAACTAGAGTACTCCACCACACTGCTCCATTGCTGATTGGTGGATGGGTCAGTAGCAAACCCAAGTGTCGGAAGTTTCCATGCCCCCGGAGGCCTCCAATTTAGCATAAGAACTGATCTAACTACAACAAAAAGTACCTTTGGCCGGAGGCACGGAAGCGTTCATGAAATTTTCGCTCTTACCGAATCCGCTGTTATTATTCATCAGCACAACATAGCACCATTGAGCTATGAGCATATACTATGTACATATACTGCATGGCTATTGCTGCTATATCATATAGTAAAAATTAACTAACCACGTATTCTATACCCTAAAGCCACTTGTCATCTGTGTAAATAAATATATATAATTAATGATAATATAACAAAACATGGCCTTTCGGGCCAACAATAATTTTACCCGATAACCCACAATGAAGTAGACGAGATAAGCATTCATCCCCATTTAACAATTAGGGAAGGTACTCCAAAAGGCACATTAATGCATCGTGATAAATATGCAAACTCATGCCAAATTACTGTTTTGTTAGTGCCTCTCTCTTGACAGCGGACAGACGGACGGACAAGGCAAAACTAAGCGTTATGAATTTACTACGGAACCCTAAAAAGTGTCTGTGTTTAGTTCCAGTGAGTTCTCTTGTGCGGACGGCACGTGCGTCAGCGTGTTCCGAGTATGTGACGGCGTCGCCGACTGCGGTGACAGCTCTGATGAGGCCGCCTGCCTGCCTGGAACGTAAGTTCCATTATCATCGTCGCAACTCATAACTGTCCCACTGCTGTGAGGTGACTCCCACACGGGAACAGGTAACAAGCAAACGAGTCACCTGGTGGTAAGTGATCACCGCCGCCCATATTAACAACACCAGACTGCGGGGTTAGTAACCCGTTGCCTGCCAGGAAGGAAGTAATAGACCCGCACGCCCGGGAAGACTAGGAAAGACGGCACACAGTACATCACAGAAGCAACCGGGGTCAATAACGACACTAACTGACCCCAGACACACTAACAAGCTTCAGGACGGGTGACAGAAGAAGAATGGGCTGACCACGTTCGGGTGGAATAAGGGTGGAACGATGTTCAAGCCCCCAGCAGGAACACGGCGAGTCCTTTTGCGACTGACTCAAGCAAGAGGCTGCCAAACGAAATTCACATAAAAATAAAAATCCTTCCACGACGCCTTAACATCAAGCTGTTGAAAATTATATTCCTTACTCCAGGATTTTCTTAGTGTTAAAATTATTTTAAGTAGTTGAAGTGAAGATCTCTTACCAAACCAATTTCAAAGTCAACTAAAAATCTTAAAAACAATACTTATTTATCCCGAATCGGTTTTTAAAACCGTGGCGAATTTCAAGTTTAAGAAATAAGGAAATCAATAATAATATTAGTAAAGCAACTTAAAATTGAATATATTTAATAAGTTATAATTCAATGTCCCGCGAGAACGAACAAAATCGTCGAATGACTTTTCACACTTGTAAAATAATCAATCAATAATGAGGTATTTACCTACATACTAACGTCCTCCTTTTATACACTTAATGAAGTAAAATTTAAGATATTCTGAATTAATATTCCAGATTTTTTAATAAGTATTTATAATCCTCAAATTGAAGACACAGTCGGATCAACTTCCTGATTTGTATTCAACATTCACGATTTGCATCATCTTCCAGAGAAAATATTATAAACTGAGAAATATTTCAATGCAAGTGCAGAATATGTGTGTATTTTTTTTCAGAAATTCATCTTTGGTACTAGGAGATATCTTCAGCAGAACGAAACGGCAATCGAGCTGTTGGTAAGACAATACAATAACGACACTATAATAATTTTAAATATTCTGAATAATTTGAATAATGCAACTATTATTATTTCCGTTCCTATAACGTTATTATTAAATTAAAATAGAGCCTAAAACATCTTAAGGTATCTTTGTTAAATAGGTGTGATTAAGTTACAAGTAGCGTTCAGAATTAAGCTATTAGTAGAATATTTAATTTGGCCTTAGATATTACTTAATATAATATAACTGTTTGTGTAACGTAGCTGTAAGCTTCCCGAAAATGTAAAAATTAAATTAAATAACTGGTCTAGACACGTGTCAGCCAATATTCAAAGAAATATTTTTTCTGATTAAATCGATTGAAACACCATCAACGTCAACTTTTCACAAACCTACCTACCTACATTTTTTTTGTATAGTTAGCTTCGATTTGTTACACACAAAGATAGAACACAAAGTTTTGAAAACAATGGTGAAAACCTCCTAATACACTATTTGATGATAACACAATAAGTTTGTGTCTGGGTGTAAAAAATGAAAACCTACTGGTAACCTACCTAATACACTATTTGAAGATAACAAAATAAGTTTGTGTCTGGGTGTAAAAAATGATAACCTACTGGTAAAATACCTAACACCCTATTTGAAGATGACACAATAAGTTTGTTTCTGGGTGTAAAAAATGATAACCTACTGGTAACCTACCTAATACACTATTTGAAGATAACACATTAAGTATGTGTCCGAGTGTAAAAAATTATAACCTACTGGTAAAATACCTAACATCCTATTTGAAGATAACACAATAAGTTTGTGTCTGGATGTAAAAAATATCTGTAGATATAAGTATGTATATAAACAGTTTATCAGTTGGCTGATCACAGTAGTACAAGCTAACGCTTAGTTTGGGATCAGATGACTGCGTGTGAGTTGTCTCATTTGAAAGAAAGGAATAAATAAAAAATATCCTAACCTTTATTTGTCAATCCGGAGTTTAAGTAATAACTTTGTCCAGTTTTATCAACGTCCGTCCACGGGTATTCACGTGATGTGCGTTCAGACAGACAATAATTCAAAAAAATATATGTTCGCGTACAATCTCGCTATATGACCACATCGAAATATTGAAAAAATATTTAAAATACAGAGCAAACGCCTATTGAATTTTATTATAGTATAGACTAGCTGTGCCCGCACTTCACCCGCATTCGAATTTAATATGATTCGACAAAAAATATAGCCAAGTTACTCCATATGGTCCAGCTGTTCTAGAGATTAGTCGGCACCAACAGAAAGTCATACAGACAGATATAAATTGTAATAAAATGTTATTTTGGCATATGATGTACAGTGTGTGAGTAATTCATTTAGTAAAAGCCGGTTATTTTATTAGAAACTGGTAAGCGATTATTACAAACAGACACTCCAAATGTATTTATTTGTATACAGAGATACATACTCGTACCTATCTGCTTTTCAATAATCCTTTCTTAAGTTATACAGGACGTAGGGGTGATTTTATAAAAAAAAAAAATTTCAGGAAAAATCAATGGCAATGCCGCGACGGGACTTGTATCGACAAGTTCCTTATATGTGATGGTAGCCCGACCTGTCCCGATGGAAGCGACGAGACACACGCTCTGTGCAGGAACACGGTGTAAGTTATGCTCTCTGATCGAATTTGCTACTTCTTTCTTTGCAACCCTTATCAGCCCCACTACTGGGCTCGGGTCTCCACTCACAATGTGAAGGTTACAAACTAGGTGACTAAATACTAAGACGGTGTTAGTGATGGGTGGTTGGCGCATGTAACACAGGTCATACTCCACCACGCTGGCCTAGTGCGGATTGGTAGACTTCACACACATTTCGAGACTTTTACGGGGAACGATAAATTAATAAATAATTGTTTATTTTAATTTTGGTTACATCATTACACAGTAATAAAACTTTATAACATAAGCGAATCTTAAATGGATTGTGTACAATTGAACAATGCCGCCCTAGCTAAGACTAAATTTGTGTTAAGGGTAGCAGTGGAAAAATAAGGCACAGATAGATTTACACACAAAGATATGGACGGTTGCGGTACCTATGACCATTTACAGAGAAAGATAAAGCGAAGCCGCTGAAATTGGTAGCGAATAAAATTATGGTAGATGCAAGTGGGTGCATGCATATTTGAGTATGCGTATGTGTGCGTGTATTAGTAAGTGTGTGACTACGTGTGAGCGCGTGTGTGTGTGTGACGATGACTTCCTTCATCAAAGATAATTGAATTATAAAGCACATAGCCGTTTCAAAATTAAAGGTGTGCAGAATTCGAACCCAATGGTCCAACGTTCAAACGGCTAAGCTGCTAACGTCTATTACCCTTTTCTTAAAATACAGGGAGAAACGGCAAAAAGCTGCCGATATTTTCTTCTTATTAACATAGGGTTAGGCAGATTTCTATTCTTATTGATCTATTTTAATCCAATTCCCCCATCCCTTTCCGGCACCAATCGACTTGGTACGCATTTTGTTGTGTATAACGTTTTGCTTTGAAATTTCTTACGCGTACCACGATAAATTATTTATTAATTCCATTAATTAATTTCTCACTTTTGTCTTTGTATGTCTTTTATAATTTCATACTAATACGACCTTTTTTTTACGACCTTCCTTTTCTTCGCGGAGTTCTGCTTAGACCAAAGGTTGACTGGTAGAGGTTACTTTTAGTATTAAGTCCGGCTTTTGTAACACAACAATTTGCTTTAATAAAGTTTTAAATAAATAAATAAGCTGGACAAATTGCCCGCGTTGGTTTTGATCCAGGTTAACGCACATGTCAAAAGAGTTGCTTTACCATATTATCAGGTGTACCAGAATAAAAACTTCTAAAGTTATCTAACGTTCAATGTAATAATTAATGTATTGTTTACCCAGCTAGCCCTTCCTATTTGCTTGATAAATTTGAATATCAATTGTTTATCGCAAAATTACTTGCGTTGGTTCTTCCAATCCACTTTATACACACATATATATTTACTGTGTATTGTTATTGTATGTGTCACACAAACACACACGTATGCATCTTTTTGTATGCACTGTCTAGTGGTTTTTTTGTTATTTTTGTATTGCTGTGTATGTATGTAAGCAAATAAATATTCTTTCTTTCAAATGTCTTGCTCTACTTCCAATAACATCCTTTTTCTTTCCTTTTCTTTCTGCCATAAATCCTTCACTCCTACTGCGCTCTCCGTCTTTGGAACTCCCTATGTCTCTCTACCCAGAAGAAAAGGTGAAAAACGTATTTTTTTAATTCCAGAAGGATCACAAACTTTCTAACTTCCATTAACTTAGTTAAATGAATATATAATTAAATAAACTTACTTAAATACTATGTACAGCACTGCAATTTCATGAAGGTAAAAAATTTAATTAAAAATAAAATATAATTACATTAAAAAATATACATATATCATCATAAAATCCAATCCAGCATTGTGGCAGCGGTGGCAGTAAACTAATTCTTTGAGCGAAATAGCTGCCAGCCTTCTGGTCGCAAGAACTGAAGATTAATAACTTCGATATGTCTTTCATTTATATTTATTTACTTACTTAAACTTACAAATTTTTACCCATTCACTGTATCCCTTCATAAGTATCGAATTCCCTCTCGTGTTGCTTTTCTTCTTTGCTGGTTAAGAACACCCATTTTTTTGTTTTTCGTTTTGTGTTTTTCTATGTGATGTGCAAGCAAGTGTGAAATAAATAAGGCATATTGAGACTTGAATCTGTTCGTAGATGCCCAAAATACCTCTTTCGATGCACCTACGGAGCTTGCGTGGATGGTACGGCTCGGTGCAATGGGACGAAAGAATGCGCAGACAATTCTGATGAACTTCAGCCTCCATGTTATAATGTATCCAGAGTGGAAAAGTGAGTATAATTTAAACTTTATACAGGATGTTCCATGACTAGTATGCCACCGAGAGTGTGTAGATAGCGGATGTTTTTTATTGACCTAAATTTTACACTATCGAATTTATATATTAAAGATATATGTTACCAGAAGAAAACACCAAAGTCGTAGTGACTATAACTCAAAACTTATACATGAACTTAAAATTATAAGATATATAAAAACTTAGAAGTTTAGCAAATTTACCTTTTCTCTCCACAAACTATCCAGACACGAAAATGACGTCAGTTTTGGCTTAGCCGTCTAATGTTTCATCTGTCGTTTTCGCCTGCTATTGGGGCAGCCAGAAACTAAATCGCATGTGAGTACAACGACAACAAGTTACAAAGACAACAAAAGTCAGTTACTTGGTGGTATATATACTGCGTAAGGATTGTATACTTATTATCGATGGGTGGATGACTCCCATCGCTTCGCGTCGTTATAGCTAAGGGCCTGTAAATTGTCTGTAAATTGTCATATTTTTTTTTATGTGTGAAACGATTTTAATAAAACACACACTTATGTTAATCTAAGCTTAGCACGCGATACGTCAATGAAAATTGCATTCGGAAAATCGGATCAGCCGTTTCTGAGATTAGCGTGCACAAACAGACAAACAGACACAAATCCGCAAAATCCATGTTTTGGCCGCAACCCTACTA